>JARHVA010000189.1:247500-517500 GCA_037957365.1 Torreya grandis
TTAAACCTTATACTTGGGATTCAATATTATATTGGTTAATATTTTAAGAAACATAAATTATATTTAGTTGGGAATATGTTACTTGGATATATAAAACACCATACTATTTGATATGATTCAAGTGACATGTTAATATAATTTTAGTTGCATGTAAAGTTAAGCAGCATAAGTAAATTTTAGTTAAAAATATTGTATTTGGGAACTTATTACATCTATATGGAGATATATAGGTATAAATAATGGTGATAGCCTATAATATATTTGAATTTTTTTAAGTATTTCCTTGTATTTTTTCTTAATATACAATAAAATAAATTGGATGTTTTAACCTGCAAATGGTGAAAGCATTTCACATGGTAATGTGGAATGCCCACACCTAGGCTAAGTTTAAAATAATACCTTTATTCAAAATATTTAAATTTATTAATAAAAACATGATTTCATCATATTTAATCACATTTTTAACATATGTATATTTAATATAATCATTACATAAATAAAATTGGAATATTTTTTAAAGTGGTGAGTAGGTTGTTCATCTATTGAATTCCACACTAGGCTACTTTATATACCCTAGATTAAGTTCCATATGGAATCTCAAAGAGTTTATGAAGGAAAATTGTAACTTTAAGGATGATTTGGAAACATAAATGAAATATAATGAACTCAAAAAAATTGATCAAAATATGAACACATATTAATAATAAAATGAGGGAATGATAGTTGTAATCTAGATTTTATTTTTGTATATATACTAACTTGATTTAAGAAGGCTTTTTGTAAAAAAAAATTGTGTCAGAAGTACTTGATATGTTTAAAGCTAATCATCCATGTAGTTCAAATTTATAATATGTTTTGATTCTCCTTTTATATTTAACAATGTGATTATATAATGAAGAATGTTCATTTATTGGAATCAATAATTCCTTATCAAGAGAATCACATGTTGGAGGTAGGTTCATAATCTCAAAAAGTAAGACTTTTGACGTTCATATTTTTGAGGTTATGAAAATTTTTTTTATTTGATATAAAATCCATAGATAGATATTTAATTGAAGGAAAAATGATCAAATTCTTTCGAAGTAACATATGTAAAATAATACTTGGTTGATATTGTACACTAGTTACCAGTAATTTTGCCTTATGATTATTTTAAAATATTGTATCCATGAATTATACATTATTAACTAAATTTTTCAAAAACATTGGGAATTACACTTTCACACATCATCTAATATTCAGATCATGTTGTGTTTAAGTCATACTAGATCTCATAAAATGTTCTCTAAATTTAGCACTTATCATTAAAGTATATTATCTTGAATGTATATTGTGATAACCATTTAAATTTATATCATGGTAGTAATATTTAAGAGGTGAATTATATTTATATAAATGTTATACATGATGGATAATTTTTTTATTATATAGGTAAAAAAGAGGACTTACAGGGCTCATGTAATCCAAACAAAAATAGACTGGAGATAAGCAAAACCAAGCAGGCTCACCGAGCCATCAAAGTTTAAAACAAGAAAACCACCATAGACAAGAACATAGGTAATAAAATGGTAGAGTAAATAAAAACTACTAACATAATATTAAGTATAATATTCATGGGATAACAAAAATTCCATAAGAGGAAAGATTTTATTTTATCATTATTTACCATGTTTGAGTCATCAATGTTCTTTCCTGGGCTTATAGATTTAAAATTTAGATGAGACCAAAAAAATCATTTATGTTTGGTTTAAATGTATTATAAAAATAATAATTATAATTATACTTCATAAATATTTGATTAATATATTATGTAATGAACACAAAATGAAAATCTGGTATCTTTTCTTTTTATGTTTCAAAAAGATGTTGTGATGTTTTTAATGTCTCTTGATTTAATGATATATTTTAAGTTGGATATTTTTAATTAACATTTATTAAATATTAAACTTAATACATATTAATTATTTAAATTTTAATGAATTCTAATTTAGGGATCATGGAGGAAAAAAAACCATGAGATTGACTAATACATTCATCACTAAGTTTTACTACGTTTCAATAATTTTAAGGTTGACTAAATGTAGGACATGTATATAAACATCCATCATGAAACTATTTTAAACCTCAATGTAAATTATATGATAAAATATCCATATCATGAATAAAATATCTTCCTTATATTAGGTTATAATTTAAATAATTTGGCATCACATGAAACATTATAGTTAATCTTTTAACACCCATTGTCACATTTAAAGTAATTAATCCAATCACTAAGAAAGGCATATTATAAAAACCTCATATTATAATGTTTGAATTATGAATAGAATCCATATTGATACCCAATGTTTGTATAAGTCTGATATTTAAAAATTTTAATCATAATCCATTATCTACCAATACATACATAAATTCATTATTTAATATTAGTATGTGAATGAATAATGTGATATTCTTATCTATAGTACGTTGAGTAGGAAAATATTATTTATAAAATTAAATTGTTTGTTCACTAGCCTTTAATTTATTATGAAAAATAATTTGGCTTTGTATTATTTTTTAAATTTATATCACACATAATTATATAGAGAGTATCCTTATGAAAAATATATATCTTGAGAAAATACAATATGGATAACTTAGGTAGAGTATTTATAAGTTAATTAATGTCATCATTCCTTTTAATTAATCTATTTTCACCCTAGGAGATGTAGGTGGAATAAGAGGGACATTTTGACAATATTAATTTTCTCAAATAGGATGAGGCACCCTACCTCCTCATGTTTTGATAACATGGACAAGAAAATCCAATATAAACCTAGGCTAAATAATGGGGTAGGATGATCGATATCATTACCTTGAGTTATATTTATTAAATAGGTGTGACTAACAAGAGATATGAATTCTTTATTGTTAATTTAATCCTTATTTTTATTTTAGATACACTTAAACCATCCCATTGCATTAATTTTTAACACATTATATAGTTTATGAAACAAACATGATAATCATAACTTGAATCATAATAAAAAATATGAATGTAAGATTTTTTTATATAAATAAATAGAAATTATAAATCAGAGCTAAAACTATAAATTATTATAAATATGAAAAAGAAGAAGGAAATAAGAAACCCTAAGGTAAAAATAATTAGGGATTTTAGTGTTCAAGACCACAATCATGGTCACCATAATGTTTTGTTTATTTTAGATTAATACTATCTAAATAACATAAAACTATTAAAATTGAGATTATATAAGATAAGGAATAAACTATGAAAATATAAATCTTATAAAGAGATTTATTTCACTTATTAAATATCTTAATGACCAATAAAATATGGGATATAAGTAACTTAGATGATTCAGTGATCAATAATGCTTATTGCCTATACAACACTCCTCAAGATGACTCTATGTAAGCTATGTAATGTCACATCCCACCTTGATGAAACTTGATAAAACACGTGTAGTATTTAATGATAAAATAATAGTGTGTTTCTTATGTAATTGATACAAATATGTTTTTCAATTGATATGTATATATATATATATATATAGAGAGAGAGAGAGAGAGAGACAGATAGAGACAGAGAGAGAGAGAGAGAGATATATATATTATGCAAATAATTTCTTTTGATTATCATTATATTTTCTATATAGGTATTGTTCATGAAATTTGTATGGGTATAGGCATATTTGATGAGCTAGTACTAAGGATGGAAGGATTATGTAAACTAGTATGTTAATGGTGTTATAAAGGTATATAAAAAACTATGGTGATAAATAATTACACTATTTAAATTTCCACTAAGTCTTTTCTATTTTTTCCATAATGTGATTTCCTTGTACCATGCATGAGTTATATTAATATTTTAAGTGGCCATCATTAGAATAAATCCAATTATTTTCATCAGTTTTTTTTGTTAAACTTATTTATATTATCATTATGTTTATGAAACTAAATACGTATGGACATGAATCTATGATCCTTGATCAGTCTATCATTAATACTCTGCTTGGTCTTGTTATGCTTTCAAATAATTAAACATTTATTTATGAATCCTTGACATAAGCCTATGTAATTATTTTTAAGTTGTAACCTTAAATGTATAACTTGGATTAGGTAAATGTATAGGATTGATTAACTAAATGATTGTACATTGACTAAAAGACTTAACCATTTTTTTCACCATGAACAAAATTAGGTCAAAACATTGTATAATGTGTTTTTGGTTTGTTTGAAAAAAATGGATTATGAATGGATCTTAGTCATGTTTTTGACCTCAATATTGTGAAAAACAAATATAATTGTGTCATGTTATGGAAATAATAAGTTAAATTGAACTTAAGGTTCTTAATTATATTCTATGCATATTTTACCTTCTTTTGATCCATTAGCCATTACTTCTTGGTGCTTATGACACTCAACCATAATCCCAACATTATTAAGGGTTTTTTTTGCAGGTGGTTAGAAAGAAAATATAAATGTGAAATAATATATAGAGGCATAAAAAAAATAAAAGAAAGAGGAGATAAACAAGAAGATAAGAGTCTTGAGTTTCAAAATGGTGGTTTTTGAAAGGTAAGTACTATTGGTTTCTTATTAATC
Source organism: Torreya grandis (assembly GCA_037957365.1). Lineage (NCBI taxonomy): Eukaryota > Viridiplantae > Streptophyta > Pinopsida > Cupressales > Taxaceae > Torreya > Torreya grandis. Next base: position 252,112 of record JARHVA010000189.1, read on the forward strand.
TCTCACCTCTCTCACCTCATTTAAAATGAAAACCTATATTCAAAAAATGATTCTAAGTTTGTCATTTGTGTTAAATTTTAAAAACTTAGTTAAGTAAAATTCACTTTGTGTTTCAAAGTGTTTACAAGTATATCATATTTATTTTGTCTTTGAGAGTTTTATTTACTACTTTATTTTTTGAATCCTTCTTGGATGTGTTCATCTTTTTTGATGCATATTTTTATAACCCTAGGTTATTGTTTATTTTATTCCATTTTCTAGTTTTTAATTATGGGTTGAATACATTGGTTTATTGTTGAGCTTCTTAAATTCTTGATGAGACTTTATCTATCAAACCTTGTTCTTACTTGATTGGATCAAGCTTGATTTATGTTTTCATATTTATAGCTTTATCAAAATGTGCACCTATTTATATAATTTTTTAAAATATTGAGGCTAATGGTTTGGGTGGCAATGACCACTAATGGCTGGGATAAACTTAATAATTTTTAATTTCTCACATCAATAATTTCACAAGATAATTTTCAGTTGCATGTATTTTTTTTGCTTACAATAATTATTAGAAAAATAATGAATTATTAATTATAGTTGTAGGAATAAGTTTTCAATAAAATTATTACATTATTTTAATTATGTGTAATAAATAATTGTGTTCATGTTATAAAAATAGTTGTATCATATACATTTTGTCTTTAAAAATCATAATTCACTAACTAATGGTCAATATGGTTTGAGAATGATTTAGTCTTGGTATTTTTTTATTAAAATAGATCCTCATTTAACAAGATAACTTGTGAGGTGTTGTATTATTATTGTACTTCACTATATTTAGGAAGGTTTTATTTTTAGATATGATTGTCTATCAAGTATGAAATTATTAAATGAAACTGTGTTTCTAATATGAATAATACTACCTTTATCTATTAAGATTCATTCATTTGTACTTATTTATTTCTATTTAAGAAAAAGAATAAGTAATCTTTGATTTTATCTCGATGGTAATAAATCATGAGATTAATAAAGTTTATGAATTTAATCAATATTAAATTTCATGATGGAAAACATATTAGGTTTTAATGTTATAGTTGATTTTTTTTTCTTGATAAGCATCATTCAAGGCTTGAAGTACTTTACAATATTTATGCTTATTTAAAGAAAAAATAGTATGGGATTCAAACTTAAGGTTAATATAACTATGTCAACATATAAAACCAACTTTAATTGTGAAATCATTTTTTTTAATCTTAGACCTGCTTATCCAATAATGAGAGATTGTTATTTTTGTTATAAATTGTTGCAACATGGTACTAGGTAATGTTAATGTTGGGAGAAATGTTGAATTTTGTGTTATGTTTTTTTAATGCAGGTTAGATGGAGATTTCATTGTGTTTTTCATTTTTTATTATTAGGAACACTTTGTTATTATTATAATTTAAAATTATGATGCCTATATTTCATTATTACTTGAATTTGTTATTTTTATTAAAAGATAAGTTAATGGATATATTGTGTGTATGACTTAAAAGTAAAAAATTTCATTATAGTTAGGGGTGATTTGGGTTGCATATTTCATGATTGTAAAATATATTATTTTATTATTATTGATATAATGTTCCATCATAATTAAATGAATTAATTATAAATAAACAATTAGTATCTTTTTTAATTCCTTACTACTATTATAAGATCATAGGGTTATAAGTTTGAACCCTATTTGGAATTGTATATTTTTCTTTTTTGGTTGTGTTAATGTGTAAAATATAACCATAAATTAAGGTTATCAACATTTATTGAAGTGTTTAATGTTGAATGATTCTACAAACTAATTTATAGTAACCAATAAGAATTTTTTCATCATGATCTAACATAAATAAGGTGTCATTTTAATTGGAAAATGGATAAAACTCTTATTAATGTTAGTAAATAACCAATTATTTTTGTTATTTACTTGTGATCAATAGTTAATCTAATGATAGTAGTTTATCATTAATAATTAGAATGATGTAAGGAATTTAATTTCATTTATATAGAGGTAAATGTTAATGGACTAACTAACGGAAAATGAGCAAAGAATGAATCATTTTATTATGAGAATTCTCTATGTAAGAATATTATATATATTTTTCTTTTCATGAATAAACATATTGGGAATTACTTTAATTCTAAATTTATTATTTAAATATGAAATTATCCTTAGAATGTTTATTAGTTGACTAATATGTTTGGGAAGTGTTCTAAATAGATCATGATCGAAATGAATATAATCATTAAAATATTATTTTTATTCCACGTACTTTTATGGATCTTAGATAGTTTTAATTTCAAGTGAGATCTAAAAATGATGTAGATTAGATATAAGATGCATTATTTTAGTTAATGGATTTAAAGGAAAATAAATCATAAGTAAGAAGTATCATTGCACACACGATGATACACTAATATGTTCCATGGATTTATAATTTTTAAAAAAATATGGAAAGTACATGGGTAAACACACTATCATTGTTGTAAAATTAATTTCAACTATAATTGGTACACACATAAACCGAGAATATAATTAAGTAAATTCATTAAAAATATGATGTTTAATTTGGAAAAACACACAAACTCACATAAGTAACAAATTAGAAACATGTTTTTAGAATCAATACATGATCACATTCTCTATTCATCATTGATAAAATTTATAAAATAATTCAATTCATTAATGGCAAGTTCTAGATATGAAATATAGGAGCATAAAATTTCACTAAAATATCAATGAAGAAAAGAAATATTTACAAGCAATTATAAACAATGAATATAACATAAGCATCCCAAAAAAGGAATTTCCATTTTTCCATATATGGATGGAATAGTGAGACCCATCAATTTCCTTAAAATACACATGGCATTCCATATTCCATCTGAGACCAAAACAATTGGACAATTGTTAGGTTGTGGAGCTAAAAGCTTCACCAGGATGCAAACAGGAGAAGTTACATAGGTTACGGAGGTTCCAAAGAGTTTCAAACTGAGTTGCAGGGCAATCGACATCAGTCTGATCAACTGACGTCAGTTAGATAGCAGTGAAGAATAAATTGACGTCGGTTACCAGTCGGCCGACATTGATCATGGAGGAGCCGACGTCGGCAGCATGTACGTGAACATGCAGTTTGCATGTTGATTTCAGAGAGTCTATTTTTGGACTGTTAGTTTGCATGTTAAAGGCTAGTTATAGTCTTGAGTTGCGCATCTAATTATTGTAATTAAGATAGTCTAATTATTTTAAGCATATCTATATAATAGACTCATGGGCTTTATTGTAAACTTGTGCTAGAGAGTAAGAGAGCAAAATAAGCTCCTTCAGAGAGTAAGAGACCAATGGTGTGTTCCTCCTAGTGCCACAGTACCAAGAGTGGGTATTGGTTTGGAGATTCAGAGGGGTTCTTCGTATTTGTATGATCTTGGTCAGTAGGGGAGCATGGCTTCTTTTGGAGATCTACAATGGTGAGTAAGGTCTAGTGATTTGCAGGTAGCAACAGAGAGTAAGAGATCTACTTGGAGTATGGTTGTGTACTTGGTGTAATGGTAGTGTGTTGCTGACTGGTTGGAGAGGTGAACATCAATTCTATATTTGAGTTGATTGTTGGGACCGAGAGAGAGAGGGAAGAAGGTCTTGAGGTGTGGCGAACCTTTGAAGTGGAAGAAGAAGTGGCATCTTCTTTATTGTATTTTCTTCTACGTATTTAATACAATTGTGTATTGTCTCTCATATTCTAGTGTTGTTTCATATTTCTAGTTATTTATTGATTCTGGTATAATTCTGTGTTTAGTTGCTAATACAAGGTAATCATATATGTGCTCTAATTGAGGAGCAAGATCTTGACAAAAATGATATAAAAATACCAAAAGTTATGTTTCAATATCTACATGAGAACTAATCAGGTATTTCAAAATGGTCCTATATATATAAAACATAATTTACACATTACAAGACCTATGTGGGGTTTTAAAAGTATGTTAAACATTTACATATGCATGATCTCAAAATGGATTCAATGCCTTAGTCAAGCTTCAAAAGATGACTAGAAGTTTTAAATAAAAATCATGACATCTCAACCTAATTAGACTTGTAATCCCCACTTATCATTGTGGATAAATTAAATCCTTTCACCAGTTTATTTAGAATTTGGGATCCACACACCAACCCCCACTTAAATATTGAATTAGTATTGACCTCATCAGGATGTCAAATATTCATATAGTTATGGAAAACCATAAACATTTTCATTTATCTAGATAGGAATAAATCTATCACACCATTTCATACTCCACGCGTATCTCTCCACAACCTAATCAACATTAAAAACATTTTATTGAGTAATGTATAGACATGATTGGGGTTTGTGACCTAATTTACACTCCATTCTAATAATAATAATTTTGATGACTTAATCTATAATTGAGGTTTGATTAACACTCACCCACCAAATGGAATTTGAAACACTTATAATAGGAATATTTGTTCTGATTAGCACTAATTATAAAAAAATAATTTTCTAGTTTGAGTCATGCTTTTAAGTTTACTTAGTAAATAAATTTAACCATGATTATCAAAAACCAGATAGAGTTTCAAAGGCCCAATTATAAATTGATATTCATGTGGATTCATTATGACATAATCAATATTGGGAAGCTTTATTATAATTGCAATGATGAAAACTTCTCCCTAAGATTTAACTGGGTTCTCAAATCCTTATTAGCATTGCAATATATTAATATCAAATCATAGTTTGGTCTTCAAAAACTTTGAAGTATCATAAAAAGAATTGAGTTAAGTGTCTAAAATGAAATTTTATAAAAACATCAAAAAACTTATATAGTGTAGAGAATGGCCAAAAATGGAAACCAATAAATAAAACTCCAACCAACCACACTATATCAAAATGGTAAACAAAAAAAGGAAAACAAACATCACTCTATTTTTGGGTCATGCAAGATAACGTGTTCACCATGGATGATCCTACATCAATAATGATGTTAAACATATTAATACTATGGTTATTTATATATATGTCAATGATGATAAAAAATTATGGCCTAAATGTAAAGATCCTTTATAAACTCTTTTTTGGTCAAATATTATCATTTCCTTATTCAGAATTTTGTATGTTACTTTCCCTGAGGAAGGTTATATGAGTATCACTAATCTTAAACTAGTCATTCTTCTACCAACCTATTTATAATGTATAATATTCACATGCATTTAATTATTATCTATGAAATAATAGTGAGTATAAGTGATTAATTTTAAAAGCCTCTTTACATTATTATAAGTGAAATTGAGACTCACTTTCTATAAGAATAGTTCATGACCTTAAAAGGTTTGGAATTTTTTCATTAATAAGTTTGAGGTTGCGATATTTGGTATCAAAGCCCAAATTTTAACTCTATGGATATTTTAGAATATGTTTTTGATCAAAACATAATTTTTTGAGTTTTAAGATGGTGATAAAAATAGGCAAGGGTGGACTAGTCAACAATGTTTTTTGTAGAGGTGTAGTTGGTATAAGAGTCAATCAAAACCAAAAGAGGAATGATCCTCATCTAGTGGCTAGAAACAACCCAATATTAACAATAATACCAATATATATGATGGAAATAACACTGATAGTCAATGAATAGTTTTTAAACGGAATGTTAGTTTTACTTCATGGCATCTAATAGAAAGTGGACTCATAATATTAAAGGTTGAAAAATCTTGAAGGTCATTGTGTGAACCAATAAGAAGAGGAACGCATGGAGGAAGATGATAAACAACTATAACCTAAAGTTATTTTATATCTAATCATTAAGTAACTTGAGAATCTTACACCTCATACTTATGTTGTAGGAGAGACTAGATATGCAATTAGGGAATGGATGGTCACTATACAAAAGTATTTTACTATTCACAACATGAGTTATAATGTTAAGGCTTACATTGGTGCCTACATATGGTGTAATAAATTATTTGATATTAAGGGGTATGATCATATGACCCTTACATGGGAGATATTTTAGAGTCATTTCCAAAAGCTCTACCAAAATTTTACCTAAAAGGAACAAAAAAAACCAAGTTCAACTACTAAAATAAGGCAATATGATTTTGGCCGAGTATGAAAATAACTTTCTTGGTCTTTCATATTATGTAAATTATATTGATGATAAGGATACAAAGATAAATAAATTAATAATGGGTTTAAATGAGGTATTAATGCATTATTTTAACCTAATTAATCCTCATACATTGGTTTTAGGTATTTAATTTTCTTGTTGAGTATAATAAAAGGAAAAGTCTCATGAGAAGGTAAGACAAAATTTCATAAATAGCAATCTACAATCTAAGCCTAAAAACTATAAGTCTCATGTTGGAAATAATTCTAAAATATCTGATTAAAGGAATTCTTATTGGAATTATGTTAATTATAGAAAGTATACGAATCTGAATAAGAGTCTTAAGACCCAAAATTTTGCAAGGAAAAATTTAGGAAACAACAAGTATCTTCAAGTTAACACTCATGAACTATCCACTAAATAAAATTGTATTCCCTTATATTTAAAAAGGATGTTACAATGTTAGTAATTTGGTTATAATAAATAAAAAATTTATTTTCCATTATTAAAAAACATTCCATCAACTAGTCACTGATTATTACTGATGATTAGAATGCAGGCTTATAATCCACTCCAATTGAGATAATAAGTAAAATTTATGGTTTTTAGTTAGGAATTTTGATTTATTCTAGTGATATGAATAGTTTTATTTCATCTTCTATTTCTTTTAAATTAAAAAATAAACCCTCTAAGTTGAGATAAGGATGGGATAGGTAGAGGGAAAATAATTTCCATGTTTGAATGTTTCTAAAAATAAGAACTTAATCTTGGGGTATTTAAGACTAAAGTATTAAAGAAAATGGTACCCTTAGGATATTATAATTTGATATTAGGATGGATTTGATACAAAAACATCAATCTCATATTTATTATTTCAATAATAAATCCTAGTATCTTGATGACTTTTGAAAATTTGGTAGTAATCCATGGTGTTGTGAAGTAGGTGGCTCACAAAATTATTTCATCCATGTAGCTGAAAAGAGCAGTTTTCAAGGGATACAAGATCTACATTATTCAAAATAAGTATCTATGTATAAATCTATAATATTTATTATAATACTATCCATTATTTAATTTATTTAATAATGTGTTCCCTAATTAATTATAACGTTTTCCTCATAAAAAGGAATTCAATTTTTCCTTGGATATTATACCTAGATATCCACCTACATCCAAATCTCCATATAATATTAATTTGGCACATATGTAATAATTAAAGGTTAAGTTGTAAACTTTTTTGAATAAAGGTATGATTTGGCCTAGTTTTCCATCCTTAGGATCTCCCATTATCTTTGTCAAAAATAATGATGATACTCTAAGATTTTGCATTCACTATATAATGCTGAAAAATGTCACTATTAAAAAAAATCATATCCAAAGAATACATTGTGTTTTATCACATGAAAGATGCTATTTTTTTGAACCTTTTCAGACATAAAAATTATAAATACTATGTATTTTAAAGATCAAAATATGCTAAAATAGGATAATAATATGCAATAAATATAACCACTAATTTGTTACAGAAATGAATAACTTTGGCCTTTCTAAAAATAGTAATAAATAGTGCTATAAGAACTTGGTTGGAAAACAACTGAGATAAATGATCTAAAGGATGAAAACTAAGGTAGAATCTAGTTTTAGTTTCATAAACAAGATCTTAGTGTCAAAATCCTCCTAGATAGTAGCACCCTAATTGGATAGTAGAACCATTATTAGAAATATGGTGGCAATGTCCTTATATTGGGGTTAGTGTCCTCTATGTAAGACTGTCTTGAGCTTCTAGGTGTACCTATGTCTAGATTTTTGAGGTTTGTTTTTTTATGAACAAGTTATAAAATCTTATATTGTTTTTATTTTGTCTTAATTTATGAGTAAAACATAATCTTCCATGTGGCTAGGGCATCCATTTGATAAATCTAAAGTGTGTTTTTTAGTGGGGTAGGTTGGACATCCTCAACACCCCGTTATGATGAGATTTTCCTACATAATAATGCTCTAAGGAGGGACCAAGCTTGATTTAGTTATCCCCACCTAAGTTTTAGTTCAAGTTCAAGTGAAGCTAGTATGATAGTGGATTTGAGTTCTTTGAATGTGATTGAGACTAGAAATATTGCTAATCTAAGCTTAAGAATGTTTTAGATGGTAGTATGCATAAGTAAAATATAATAGGGATTAATAACCTTAATTATGCATAAATTACTATGATTTTTTATTTTTATTTTGCATATAATCTCCATCTAGTCGTTATAGGGCTAAAATTCATGTATATATACCATTTTAATGTTTGTTAGAGTGTTAAATAGGTCTTAGATGACCCTAGGAGGTTTTTAATTTGAAAATATGTCAATTTGTGAAAAGAGAGATAAAATAAATTAATGCCATTATTTGGACACTAGTTCCATGTGGCACTACTATCATTATTATGGAACTAGTGTCCAAATGGTAGGACACTATGCATAAAGGGATAGGATGTAATAATGATGGTCTAAGACTACTTTAGGGATAACTAGGGACACCTATGGCCCATATGGAGGGTGGATAAGTGTGAAAATAGGATCTAAGATAGGTTTAGGGTTAATCTATGGATAGTTAATCTTAATTATAACTCTTATTACTTTAATACCACTTTTAGATGATTACATTTTCCCCATTTTATTTTAGAATTGCATCAAAATGAAATGACTAAGAGAAAGGAAAAATAAGCGTACATGGAATTACCTAAGAGGTGAAGCCCATGAAGCTTGGTTTGAGTATGTGAAGCATGCTCCAATTCATGTCTTACAATTTAAATGTTCATAAATCATTCCTTACTTAAGATATATCAAAATCAAAGACTCAACTGAGTAAAGTAGTAAAACTGGGTAAAATTTGGTAAAAATATAAGAGAGAGGAAAGGAAATAATACACATCACTAGGTACATGAACCAATGCATAAACTTACTAAAAACCTATGTGTGTGCATGTATATAGTGATAAATCAATGAATATATTGGACTAAGCTGATGGCTTTCTCAATCATCAGGTGTGGGTGGCTCAATAACTCAATCCATTTTTTACTCCATCATTGCCCACCCCTGCTTGGTGGATCATGACATATGAATAGATTGGATTAGACTAATGGTGTGTTTAACCCTCTCATGTAGGTGGATCAATAAATCAATAATTATATGATTCCATATTTCCCACCCATGCATAGTAGATGAATCTAAAACTAAAACTGCGTAATCTAACTAGAAATGTCTAACTAGGTATGTCAACTCTACAGCCACTCAAGTATATTAGGTAGTTCTAAGCCACTTGGGAATGCCAACCATTGAAGATGGATTAAGGCATGAAAATAGTGTAAATATTGGAATATTATGTCATATATATACAACATAGATAATTACATGGAATTTATCATTCCATCTGATCAATTAGTGTGTAAATGAGGATACAAAAATAATGTGTCATGCACATGCACCCAAATCTGATATCTAAACATATGGATTTTGGATTGAGTTATAATAATTTATATCTGGGCATTTAAACTGAATATGGGAATGTTCATGTCATGCATGACACCCCTAATCTGAGCAAATTGGTATGAATTTGAGCTAAACTAGTATGAATCTAAGAAAAATTAATAAATTTATAAATAAACCTATGTAAACATGTATTGTACCTATTGTAATTTTTTATCCAATATAGGTTTTTCTAAAACTGAGGTTACTAGAATATAGCACCATGTCTTGGATAGTAGTTTCATTATTATTTATGTGGTGTTAGTGTCCTTCTATTTTGATTTATGTGAAACTATAACTAATCTTTATGTCACTATTTTCCCACTATGTTTACCTAAGTTTGATTTATGTAATATAATCTTGTGTGCTAAAACATGTACTGTAAATGTATTATAGGAACCTAATATTTGTGACAAACCCCTATGAATGCCCGCACTTTTGAGGGGAGTTGTTTAACTTATGCAATAATTGTCCTCAAAATAAAAAGCTCTACAATATGTGTGTTAACTAAATAAAATATGACAAATACATAATAATCCAATATAATGTCCATACATAACATTAGAATGTATTATAATATGAGCATAATTTTTTAATGTGTGATGTATGTCATGTCTAGAATTCACAAGGGTGTCAAGATAGATATAAAAATGTATGTAGCAATAAATTGAGTAAAAATTTGAGCATCTACATAGGTAGATCAGGCATGATGTCCATCATGGCACCTAGCTAGGAAGGAGAGATGCATGAGGTCCCTTAAGGAATATAAAACTAAAGTGTGTAACAAGAAATATACAAGTTTTATATCCATGACACATATAATAAAGCATACATATAACAAAAATGAGGCATGCTAAGTAGGCCAAGGGGCTATAATACATGGTAAATGGGCACATGACACTAAATTTGATAAACTAAGACATACAAGGACATGTTCAAATTTCCACATATACAAGCAACAATAAATTTGGCTTAGAGCCACATATAAGGACATACTTAAATGTCTACATACATAATTAGGAAGGCACACACAAGGACATGGGTACATGTCCAAAGCACACATACTATGAAAATAAGTGGTTTAGAGCCAAAGATAAATGGCATATAAAAATGCCATTGAATAGAATAATCATAGAGATATAATCAAATCTAAACTAGGAAATATAGAAATGAAAGTATGCATGAACATGTAACAAAAATGCATGTAAGATCCAAGATGTACATATGATGTGTCTAGATTAGTAATAGTTGGTAAAAAAATCTAAGTGTATCATGATCAACATCAAGATATAGAAATGTTAAAGTTGTGATGCAAAGTATATAAATATATAACCTAGTGATCAAAACTATGTATAGGGTGCCCGTAAATGGGATAATGTGTCAAATGAAAACCTTGTGTATTAGTGTATATGCCAATAGTGCATAGGCAATATAAAATCTAGATCAATGTAGTGACCTAAAACCTTAATAATCTAAAATCACTCATCAAGAACAAGTGAATCATTTATGTATGATAAAACCAAATATACTAAGATAGATAGCATATGCAATGGCTAAAAAATATAATAAATGTAAACATAAAAATGCATACAATCTATAATTTAATGTTTTTTGAGTAAATATTTGAATGCTTTTATGTTTTTGACATATTATATCATTTTTATATTTTTTAGATATAAGCCATGTACAAAAGATATGAAAACAAGTTTTTGATTTTATATGTAAAATATCCTTAGATGCATGATGTTCAATGGGTTTTTGATTGCCTTACGAGCAAGTGAAATTAGATGGTATACTTTTGGGCTAAGATTTTCTATGATTATGTATGGGTCAAGCCAATTTGGTTTGAATTTTCCTTTGTTCTCTTATTTGGTGTTGATTTTTCTAAGATTTCATTTTAAAACCAAGTCATTGAATTTGAATTTCCTACCATGGAAATGATTATTATAGGTCCATTGGATTCATTTCTGATATGCCTTGAGATGCTCTATGGCTTGAATGTGTATGTGATCCAACTATTCTAATTCATGGAAACATTTATCTCTATATTTATTATCTGTGATGAGCCATTTTAAGGATACCCATAAGGATGGGATTCCTAAATCTAGTGGGATAACTACCTATGTGCCATATGGTAGTGAATAAGGAGTAGATCTTATCAATATGAAAATATTGGTGTAATAAGCCCATTGTGCATAGATGAGATGATTGTGTCCATCATCACCAAATTTGGTAACTATTTTTTTGAGGATAATGTTGATTATCTTACTTTTTGGTTTTGCTTGACCATTTCCCAATGGTAATATGAAGTAGAGAATATGTGATAGATTTTATATTTATTACAAAAATTCTTCACTCTTTTATTCTTGAAAGAAGTTCATTGTCTATAATGATAGATGTTGGGAGGCCAAAGAGGAAAATAATATTGGTCATGAGGAAATGGCATATATCTTCTCCCATTATGGATTTTAATGGAATGCCTTCCACCCATTTTGTAAAATATTATATAGTTGTGTTAATGAATTTGTGACCTCATATAGATTTTGGATTTATCTTACCAATTAGATCAAAACCCCATAGCATGAATGGCCATGGGGATATGATAGGTTGTATTTATTGTGAAGGGACATGGTGTCGGTTGCCATGGCATTTAAATATTCACATAACTTGGAATATTCTTATAATTCTTGTTTCATAGTTGGTAAATAGTGACCTTGCCTAATTAATTTGTGTGACATCACTTTATTATTGAAATAACCACAAAATTCACTATCATGAACCTATCTAATATCCAAATTAGCTTCCTTAATTGTCAAACATAAATTTAAGAGTCCTTCAAAAGATATTTTGAATAAGTCCCCACCAATAATGACATATCAATGGGAGTTTCATTATATTTTGTATTTTTCATTTGATGTGAAAGGATCAGGTGTAATAGATTTATGTAAAAAGTTATATATATATATATATATATATATATATATATATATATATATATATATATATATCATAAAACCATTTGGATATTATTATGTTCCATGTGGCAACTAGAAATATTAGAGACATGCGTTCCACATAGGAAAATAATGGAGATTATTATCATTTGATAGTGAAGCTAGCCTAATATTCATCTATGTTAATAGGGATCAATGATATTTCATTATCCATTGCATTGGCATGATGATTACCTTTATGTGGGATGTCTTCAATAGATATTTTTTCAAACTAATCCTATATATATATTAAACCATATTATTATAGGGAATGAGGTGTTCTACTTTAGTTTGGTGTGTGTGTGTGTGTGTGTGTGTGTGTGTGTGGGTGTCTGTGTGCGTGTGTGTGTGTGCATGTGTGTGTGTGTGTGTTTAACTTGATTATCAATTAATTATGAATCTTTGTAAACTTTAATTGCTTTGATCTAGAGATCTTGAAATATTTGAAGGCCTAAGATAAGATATTTATATTACATGATGTTATTATTATATGAAAAACTAAGTCTATAAATAATGGGTGTTATGTGCCCAAGTGGGTCAATGAAAACAATTATGGATATAACACTAGACACACATCTAAAACCATCAAATAACATTATCCATGTATCCTAAGCAATATTATATGTTGTGAATTCATCTCTAGAATCATCATTAATAGGATTTGTATCTAATAATGGGGATACTACTAATTGATTTACAACTATATACCCTTTTATTATTATTTTTAAAATGATCTTGAGGTCAAATTCTATGAGTAACATAACCCATTTTTAAATATGGCCTGAGAGATGTGGTTTTGACATGATTAAATTTAGAGGATCAACTTTTGGAATGACTTATATCTTATTCTTAATCATATAGTGTCATAGCTTTTGATTATCAAATATAAGTTCCAAACAAAAATTTTCTATTGTTGGATAATTTTCTTTTAATAAAAAAGTGTACAACTAATGTATCAAATGGCCTACTCTTTATGTTGATCATTATGTTGTGTTAAGAGTGCACTAAGTGCATGATCTATTACTAAGAGGTAAATTAGAAGTGGCTTATCTGATGTTGGTGGTACCAATATAGGTGGGTTCAACAAGTAATATTTTAGTGTGTCAAAGATTTCTTGACATGTGATGTCACATTGAAATTTTATATCCTTTTTAAGTAATATGGTGAATTATTAAGTCTTATTCAAGAGTTGTGCCTCAAAGAGTCATATTTCCTAAAACTTTACTTGGAGGGATAAAAGTTGATTTAAATTGGTAGGAGGCATGTCCATGATCGACTTAACTTTCTTAGTGTTAACCTCAATGTCGTATTGGGATATTATAAATCCCAAGAGTTTACCCAATGTAACCCCAAAGATGCATTTCTTGTAATTGAGTTGTACATTATATTTTCTTATTCTCAAAATTATATCATAAATATATTACATGATGTTGTCATTGTTTTGATTTTGAAAGTAAATCATCAACATAATCTTTAATTGTTTTATGGATGAGATCATGAAATATATGTGTCATTATTTACTGATATGTTTTGCCTGTGTTTTTTAATTTAAAAATAATGACTATATAGTAAAATGCAATCCATGGTGTGGTAAAATAAGTTTTTTCTTGGTCTTCTTTAGAAATATTAATTGTATTAATACCATTGATTTCATCCATAAAAGATAGCATTTTGTATCCTTTTATGGATTCAACTATCATATCGAGGTTGGGTAGAGGAAAGTCATCCTTAGGGCATGTTTTTTTAGTTCTTTAGAATCACATTAACATTAGATTTGGCCATTAAGTTTTATAATAGTGATATTATTAACAACTTATTGGGGATGAATAATTAGTCAAATGAAATCGGCATCTAGGATCTATTAGATCTCATCTTTGACTCAAAGAGCAACTTTCGAGTGCATTTTTTGAATTTTATATTAAACCACCTTAGAATTTGGATAGAGTGTAATTATATGTACTATGATTAAGGGATTAATTTTAAGCATATTTGAATAAGCCCAGGTGAATACTTTAGAAAAATATTGAGAAATCTAACAAATATTTTTATATTTTTATTTATGTAAGGCAGTAGCTAATAGTATGATACAAATATTAGTATCTATGCCATAATTTAATTTGATTATGTCTTCATTAAATAATGTAGATCAATCCATAGTGTATAGTTCTTTAAGGATAATATCATCTATATTAGATAAAATGTCATTTGAATAATCTAAATTCTCACCAAAGTATGCATAGACATTTTTGGAATGAGGAAACCTATTCTCATGATAGAAGGAAGGGATATCCTCATATTCCCCTAGGAATTCTTAGAGAACACTATCATTAGTGAATTATTCAAAATTATGTAGATCTAGAGAAGTTGTATCATTTATAAGATCAAGGTAAACAAATGAGAGTGTAGAAACATGGTTTACATATCTTCATCCTATGGAATAGGTGGAAAAAACATATTCTTTTGAGAATTATGGTGAGAATACTTGGTATTAGATGTGATATATTTATATCCAAGTCTTTGTCTACCCTATTGATCACATGATTTAATGGGATAAGGATTCCCTTCTCATTTTTCCATGGCCCTATTATGTGTAACCCATTTTTTTAAGTATGTTGATGTATAAGGAAAAGTGGAATTATTAACCTGTGATCTATAAGTATCTATCAGAGTGATATGTGTGATTTGAATAGTATAATGGAGTAGTGTTGTATCAAAATCTATGTGAGGTATATAACTATGTGAAGCCTTTGTATTTTGATAATATTTGAATGGTTCTTTATCCATATGACAAGTATATATATGATGCCTATAGATAAACTTTAAACATTCATGTAAAGTGGATGGACCTATGTGAATATCGTGAATCCATGATATTCCAAGAAATATATTGTAATTAATATCATTAGGAATAATTTGACATGGTCTAGGTAGTGTTCTAGGCCCTAATATGATTTTTAGTGTGATTTGACCCAAAACTTTATGTGGAATATTATCAAACCCTTGGATGTTAATATGAAAAGGATCCAAATCCTTATCATGTATATTCAGAAGTTAAAGAAAAGAAATGTTGAAAATTTTCAATCCTAATCCATTATTGACTAAATCCTATTTTTAAGGAAATTACTTAGATGATTTGTAATAATAAAATTATATATCATAAAATTAAGAGCATAATAAGTAGATCCATAATAAGATTTTATGAAAGAGTAGAATAATTTAATATTATGATTGAGCCACTTTGAGGGGGAAACATCCACAAAAATGTAATAAGAATAAAATTCCCAATCTGATGATAAAATACTAACCACTACCTCTTATATATACTCTACTTAACCATGGTTATTCCATAGGCTAACCATAATAATAACATTGAGAAATGAAACAAGATAATATGAAGGTGTGTAAGCCATAAGTAGACCACACATATCCCTAGATACACTATAGGTTAAGTGCAGAGCATGCTCCTCCCCTTAAAAACAATGTTGTTCTCAATGTTGAATCAAACCAGGATGTTGCAACAAGAATGATTCATCCACCCCTATTTCACCTTTAGAATATAGTTTATTCAATTTGATCAAATACTCTTTAATCAATTTAGTCCATAGTTTCTTAGTGTACATGTGAAGGATCTCTTAAGGTTCTTTAATGATTTAGAATTATTCATCCAGTTAAGGTAACTTTATTTAAGTGAAAACTCTATGTCTAATTACATTGTTCAATTAAGATATATGGAAGATTAGATGAATGCAAGTGGACAAGGGTAATCCCATCTTGTAATCCACACTACCAATTTCTTGCAAGATCTGATACGAGACATAATACTTAGGTGATATCTTGTTATCCTTTTTCTATTAATTTATAGACATTTGCTTATATGGTTTTAAATACATAAAGACCAATAACCTTTGTCAAAATTACACTCACTATAGTGTTTATTTTATTATTTATTAATTTTATTTTGTGTCATCACTAAATTCTCTCATAAACTGACTAGTACCTCCTATTGATGGTGAATGTGTTCCTCAATAAATCAAACCTTGGGATGCATGGTCAAAGCTAGAGTAATATTTTAGGTTGATACCCATAAAAAGACATAAAGAGAGACATCTTGGAATAATTTTGAAAATAATTTTTATACCATAATTTAGTAAGTAACAACTAATGAACCCATTTTTCCTATTTGTAAGAAACAAAACAAAAAATATACCCTTTAAGATATTTATTGACTAACTCTATTTTTCCATCATATTGAGGATGATAAGAAGAGTTATGAACTAAATGGGTGCCCAAACATGAAAATAATTCAATCCATAGATTACTATTATATATGGGATCTTGATTGCTTACAATGATCTTTCAAGATCTAGTACGAGACATAATACTTAGGTGATATCTTATTATACTTTTGCTATTGGTTCATAGACATCTACTTATATTGTTGTAAATTTAGAAATACCAATAACCTTTGTCAAAATTACACTCACTATAGTGTTGATTTGATTGTTGCTTAATTTGATTTTGTGTATTCACTAAATTCTCTCATAAATTGACTAGTCCCTCCTATTGATGTTGAATGTGTTCCTCAATAGATCAAACCTTGGGATGCATGGTCAAAGCTGAAGTAATATTTGAGGATGATACCCATACAAAGACATAAAGAGAGACATCTTGGAAGAAGTTTTAAAAGAAGTTTTATACCAAAATTTATTAAATGAAAACCAATGAACCCATTTGTCCTATTTGTTAGAAACAAAACAAAAAATATACCCTTCAAGATATTTGTTGACTACCTCTTTTTTTCCATTAAATTGAGGATGATAAGATGATTTATGAACCAAATGGGTTCCCAAACACAAAAATAATTCAATCCACAAATTACTAGTAAATATGGGATCTTGATTGCTTACAATGATCTTTGGAGTACCGTGTAATTTATGAATTGTATTGAGAAAATAAGAAGCTACCATATTGGCAACAAGTGGCTATGATAATGAGAAAAAATGATCATAATTGGTGAGTTGATCCACAACTACCATGATAAAAATTTTACCCTCAAACCATGGTAATACCATAATGAAATTCATGAAACCTCTTCCCATTGATGACTAGGGATGGATAAAGGTTGAAAAAGACCAAGGGTATTAATGATTTCACCTTTGTTTTATTGATATACCATGCATTCAATCACATATTTTTGTGCATCCCCCTTGAGTCCTCAAAATAAATATTACATGATTATATGATATGTTTTTAAAAATCTGAAGTGACCTCCAAGTGGAGAGGTATGAAGTTACTAAATAATTTTATGTTTAAGGACATAATGCTTACAAAGGTATAATCTATCTTTATACCATAATATGTTCCCCTTCCATGTAAATTTTTTAGATTAATTATAGCCCTATATAATATTTTGAATCAAATCCTTGGTAGCACTATCATTCTCCCATTTTGATCTTGCTTCCTCTAACTAATCTACCTATCACATGGGCATGGCTCATAACAATGCCTCAACTAATTCATCCCACTGGGAGAGGGCATATGCCACCACAATCTCTTTTAATTTCTTATAAAATATTTTAAAATCATATCCTAATATTTGACTCACCCATTTTTTTATTATTTATATGTCAATCATTGTTCCAAAAAATATTTGAGGCTATCATCATCAAACTTTACCTAAAAGTGATGACCCATCAGATAAGGTCTCCATTATTTCACTGCATGCAAAATAACCATCATCTCTTTCTTATCGATTAGTTTTAGACTATTTTTTCCTTTAGTTTGGAAATTTTAAATTCCAATGTTCTACCTTCTTGCATGATTATATCCCCCATGCTATATCCTGATGCATCACACTCCATAACAAAAGTTTTTTTAAAAATCAAGAGTAACCAAAAATAGAGTTGTGCACATAGCCAAATTTAATTGTTAAAATTCCTTGGTAGTTGAATTATCCCATTGGAATGAGTCTTTTTTTTAACAAAGAGGTGAGTAGGGCTGAAATGCTACCATAATTTTTGAAAAACCTATGATAGTAACTAGTTATCCCCAAAAATCCTCAGAGGTTCTTGAGGGTCTTAGGAACATGCCACTCCATAATCACTTGTATTTTTTAGGATCAAATTTAACTTCGTAATATTAAATAATATGAACTAATTAATCTACCTCTTAGACACCAAAAATGCATTTGGTAGGCTTGGCATAAATTTGATGTTGTTTTAGAACTAAAAGTACATGTTTCACATGCTTTTAGAGGTCTTCCTAATTTTCAATATAGATGAGGATATCACCAAAAAACACTAATACAAAATTTATCAAAAATGGAATAAAAATGATATTCATCAAACTCTAAAATGTAAATGGTGCATTTTTGAGGCCAAAAGTCATGACCGTAAATTGATAATGGCCTTCATGAGTTTTGAAAGCTATCTTAGGTATGTCCTTATAGAAGATGCAAATATAATGATATCCATAGTGAAGGTATAACTTGGTCAAATAAATATCACCATGAAATTAATCTATAAAATCATCAATTACTAGAATAGGAAATTTATCTTTGATGGTGTACTTGTTGAGTTGTTTGTAATCTAGTCACAACCTCCAACTATCATCCTCCTTCCACACTACAAACATGAAGGAGGAATTTTCACTTTAACTATGTCAAATTATTTGTAACTCCAACATATCTTATATAATATTTTCAATTTCACCCTTTTGGTCATAGGGATACCTATAGGGTCATATTTTGGGTGGTGTACTTCTTAGAATGAGCCTAATGGCATGATCATGTACACAACTAAGAGGACGTCATTTTGGCACGTCACCAATAACAACATAATGGTCATCCATCATCATTTATAAATAAATATGTGTATACTCATTGGTTGGTTTAACCTCTATGTAAAATAAGCATTCCACAAATCATTCAGTACCTTTGATAAGAATCTCCATCATCTAGTGGGAACTAACTAGTTGTGGAACTTTATCTCATAATTCATATAGTTAAAATGTCTTACCTTTTGAATTAAACCTCATGAATAGTTATTAGAATTTAATCTAAATAGTGCCTAACATGGTGAGCTAGTGCACCCTGAAAACAATGTCAAATTCTCCCATAGGAATAACAAACATAGAGGAATCTAACAAGTAGTATCCCATAAAAAGTTTAATGTTATGGCATTTTTTAGAATAATTGACTATACCATCATCTAAAATCATGACCTAAAAGTTTGGATTTATGTATTTTAGTTCCAAATTTTACACCTTATATACTAAACCTTACACACTTGAAATAAAATGGCAAGTAATGATGAAAAACCTACTAGTATGTCATTGTATCCAAGGAAGGGTTTGGCATCAAGATTAAACCGAATGTATAAAATGAAAGAGAGGAACCTAAAAATGGTAGGGTAAGCTCCCTACTACTTCTAGGTCTACCTAAGCCAAAGTGAGAGGATGTATGAGGTAGCTTACTCACATGGAGATATTTTCAAATTCAACCTCCATGGGAATTTTTAGCACAAGAAACAAATATGACCAGAGCATAGCCAAGTTTGCACACTTTACCCATGAAGAGTTATCACATGAAATGTAAAAATTCTTTAATTCATATATAAGCTACTAAAGATATATGGGAAAGTTATTGTGATCATCATTCCATATAATATTAAATAATAAGGGTCAAATAAAAGACTATAATGCTACAATTTAAAACATAAACTCTAAACACATCTCAAATGTGTAAGATATTATGTATTTTCAAGGTAAATAACACTTATAGTATGCAAAGGGTGTATTATTTATAGGGTAGGATAGGGTAAGACAAGCTAGATAATTATAAAAAAAGGAAGGTGACATGTTAGTGGCCATCAAACAACAAGGTATCTTTCAAGATTCATGACATCATTCATTAGCATAGTTGTACAAAGACTTAAATGCAAGCTAGTGGTAAATACCAAATGATCCTTGAAAAAATAAAACATACACTGATACTAAACTTTTAAAAAAATATCCTATCAAATCCATAAATTTAGGGTGTTCTATTAAGTTATTCAACATGTCCTAAAATAATACATAAAGGGTTTTATAACCCAGATCCATGATCAGAATGATAACCAGTAATGAACATAAAAGTAGATATCCAGTCAACAATATTTGAAAAATAGATTGTTGCACTTCATCAATAGGAAATAGCAAAAATAACATAAGCATTTTCATTAACGTGAAAATAAATATTACAAACATCAATATTTAAAAATGTTTTAATGGGGAAAAGCATGGTGAGATTTTTATTTTTACAAGGGAGACATAAATAATCTCTAAAAAATCACTAATGGCTATACAAATGTGACCACCTTATCAAGGGAGACAAGATATACACATAGAAATTGATCCCATAAATTCTTGTATAACCTAGACTTAGATAGGATGGACACCTAAGATAATGACCAACACAATGGCCAACCAACATTGAATAGAGGAGAAGCCCACTATTTATAAATTTTTTACCCATTTCAAATATATAATTTACAAATTCCCACCAAGATTCTCCTAATTGGAAAATATTCCTTTTGCATGCTTGAAATATTCATGTAACTGTAAGGAAAATGATTATTTCAACTGCCTTTATAAGGAATGATGTAGTATTGAAACAAACCCCTTGATTGCATTAGTTATAAATATTTTTAGATGAGTTGGAAGGAGAATATTCATGGTGGAGGAAATTAAACCATTTGTCTTTATGTGGAACTACCTGAATATGCCCTAGGCCACTTGTTTTCATAGTTGGAACCCCTTGGACAATTGCCCTTCCCTTTATGCACTCCATGGAAAAACCTACTCTTATAATGATTTCCTAGGAATATTCTGGACCCATGGCCACTTAAATGATCTTCTTTGGAGTGGCCCACCTTGGATTTGTAAACCTAAAATATTCTCTCTCATGGAGAAACTTGGACAAGAAAAATTTTAGAAAATATAATACCCAAGTTCACTCGACTTATTTACCTTTTTGGATCCAACTTAACTTTTCACATTTTGCATTTTAGGGATTCCTTAATTTTTTAATTCATGAATGCATTATTTTCAACTTTTGACCTAATTAAGAAAATTTTGGACCCTCTCACTAATTTCAAATTTTCAAATTTATAGGTTGGAAATCTTCAAATGAGAACATATGGGATTAATAAATCCAGATTAAACTATTATGCATTGAGCATTCACTGATCCATTTTTTAAAAGTATTTTTTTCTTATTATGTATACCTTATCCAAGGTCAGCACTATATCATCAACTATTCAAGCATAAACCCCTTCATACTGGCATGTCAAAATTATAGAAACATCAACAAGTTTAAAGTGTTTTCTCATCTTCAAATTTCCTTTGGAGTCACTGTGCTTCATTTGATATTTAGCCTAGTCAACCTATTGTCATTGGTTAAAGTTCCACAAACTATATTTCATAGGGTCTTATTATTTATATGATGGGTATGCCACTATGAAATTTCTATGTCACTTTGTTCATTAACTTGAAATGTGATCTTTACCCCTAGGACATGTGTCAATGCATCATTAAGTTTGGATCATTTAATAGTCTACCTAAGAATAACATTGCAAGGTCTTAATTTGTGTGATGAATTTGAGCATTCCATGTGGAATCCCTATGGGTTCTTGACATCCCCTTGACATTGGATTTTTATTATGATCCAGTATATCTTTATCAAGGCCCTTGATATCATGCCACTTGGATAATCCATGGCTTTTTGCATCTTTCATAGTCAATCTTGATTCAAACTAACATCTTTTTTCTATGTGGTTCTTCCTTATTTGGCCCAAATCCTTTGACAAGTTAGCTCTCACTCATGTCATTGATATTGAAGCCTAATGGAACATAGATCATTGATCTAGAACTAAAGGATTAAATTCTATTATATATCTACTATGGCTTAAATTTGACATGTGTGCACCTATAATTTGATGTCTACATGAATGTTTTTGATAGTCACATGACTATCAAATTTAATCCCCAATAGATAATCACCAATATTAATTTGGCATTTGTACACCCATCATTTTATGTCTACATGAATGTCTTTGATGAGTGCATGACCATCAAATTTAATCCCTAATACATAGTTTTCATGGCATAAATTTGATAACCCCACACTTGTCATTTGAAATTTGCATGATCATCAATGACATCTGCACAATCATCAAATTTAATCCCTAATAGATAATTTCTATGGTTTAAATTTGACATTTTTGTGCACATCATTTGATGTTCATATGACCATTAATGTCATCTACATGATCATCAAATTTAAACACTAATAGATAATGGCTAAGCTTAATTTTAATGTCCTTAAGACCATCAATGACATCCACATGACTGCCACACTACTTTTTCAACTTTTTGAAATCTTGCATCTTGAGTTAGAAAAAAATATGAACGCACCAAACTTAAAGGAGATGTTCGTGGAATCCAAAATATTTATGCTATGTGATATTTTAACCATGAGAAATTTTCATGAAAACTTAAAAAATGCATAAGAACACTAACCAATCCATTTTTGTGTTTGTTTTGAGATTTTTTAAATAATCCCTCATTCCAATTCATACCATCGATCCCATTTGCATGGATCAAGTGTGGACCATCGATCTCTATGCATAAGGCCCAATATTTTGCTCCAAATTCTATCTAGTCATTGATAGGCTCTCCATGAGGGTGATATTTTATCACCTTTATGCTCATCTTGGGGCTTTGTTAAAACATTGACCTTTCTATGTGCCATTAGATTAACTTATTTTAGGCCTTTTGTCTTTAGGGACTTTTTTATTTGGAAGTTTTTTATTTTTCAAGACAATTTTTTAAAATATTTTGTCTAAAAAAATTTCCCCAAAGAAATTGAGCTTTGCAGTTTTTCCAAAACAATTGACTTTTGTTAGGATTTTTTACATGGGCAAAATTCCCAAAGGGCAAGTGCCCTTCAAGATTTTTTCATGGGAAAAATGCCCAAAGGGTAAGTACCCTTCAGGATTTTTGCATAGGAAAAATGCTTAAAGGAAATGGACCTAAAGACTTTTTACTATAGATAAAATATTTAATGAAAATAAGCCTTCAAGATTTTTGTTAAGGCAGCCTAATGGAAATAGGACTTTATATGTACTAAGGAAAGACTAAATAACACAGTCGATTCAACTTAAAACTTGCCCTTTGACATGAATAGTTGAAATCAATAATTTAGCTAAGGACTTAGGTGTTTAAAATTACCAAGGGCTCAATTAATTTAGTGCAATTTTGGGAACTAACACTGGCTCTCACCCAAGGATGTACACACCCTGTGGGTGTGTAAAGAACCCCAAACTATAAGACCAGGTGCTAATCCAATGGGCCACAAAGTCAAGACTTAACAAATTAATCAACAACCACTCATGGAGGATCAACAAAACATGGAATACTTAACAAAAATAGATCAAGAGGATCCAGAAATGAACACATAATAAAACATAAAGTGAAACTGTACAAACAAGGCCCAAATAAGAGGGGCAATAAAGTGATAAAATAATAAAGGATCAAACACTATATAATTTATACACAATTATAGGTTATGGAATCAATCTAGGAAGTGGTTTAGATGTTTGTCATTGACTGGTAGCTCTAGTTTTTCACCATCCATTACTCTAAAAAATGAAGTACATTCCCTAATCTAGTAGTCAATGGAATAAGGACCCATCCATAA
The DNA here is from genome assembly GCA_037957365.1 of Torreya grandis. NCBI lineage: Eukaryota > Viridiplantae > Streptophyta > Pinopsida > Cupressales > Taxaceae > Torreya > Torreya grandis. The sequence goes on from JARHVA010000189.1 coordinate 276,486, forward strand.
GGTATCAAATTTAACACGTTTGCCTTTTTATTCATGTTTCATGTCCCAAATTAGAACCAAATCACCTACTTGGAAGGTTCTTGGAGTGACCTTCCTATCAAATATATTTTTCATATTTTCCTTGAACTTAAGATGTCTCTTATGATCTTGTCTTCAAATTTAATCAAGATCAATAATTGCATTCATCATGTTATCACAGTGGTTAACTTACTCATCATCTTCTAGTTACTACATTAGCTCATAGGTGGGCACTAAAAATTCATAGGCAAAACTATTTGACCTACATGGACAAGCTCAAAAGGAATTTTGCCTATATCACTCTTGGGAATGATATTATTATCCCACAAAGTAAACTTTAGGTGTTTACCCCACTTCTTATTTTCTTCCAATGTTTACCTAATGATTTCAAGCAAGTTCTTATTACTGGATTCTACTTGCCCATTCCCCTAGTGTGTTGCTTTATAAATAGGGATTGTCTTAACCCATTTAATGAAATATTCACTTCAAAATACTATCTATTTATGTCTAGTACTTTATTAATCAATATTTTCTCTAACGAAATCCATTTTCCAATATCTAAATGGGCCTTCAATTGTCACAGGATTCAAAGGAAGAGAACATGAAGCTTTCATCCTCCTAGGAAATCACTGACACTTATCACACTTTTTGAGTATCTAAGTAACATACTTTAGTAATGATGGCCACCAATAAATATCTCTCAAAATTTTATGAGTTATAACCTTAGGCACAAAATCACCACCACACACTCCAATATAGAAGTCTTCAGTCAAGTTAGCAGTTTATTCTTCTAGCACACATCTTAAGATATCCCATTTAGATTATTCCATGATAGTCCAATCTTAGTCAAAAGGTATTTTTGGGAGACAAGTTTGAGAGTTATTCTTTGATTTTTGTCCAAGTCACGGGGATAATTTAGTTTTTTCAAGTAGTAAACAATATCTCTATACCATAGAGACATGTTAACTTGAATCAAGGAATCATGAACGTTAAAAATATAAATGTTTTACCTCAATAGCCTACAAATTGGTCTCAACCATAAGCTTGGTTAGACCCATCCCTCTTACTAACTTGGTGATCTGAATATCTATGTCATACTCTTGTAACTTATTAACCCACTTGCATCTCTTGCTAGATAATTTAGTCTGAGTCAATATGTCCTTCCTCATGGTATGTTGGACATAAGAAAAAATATTTTAACTCTAAATGTAGGGAATGAATGTCTTAACAACTTTTAAGAGAGTGAAATCTTATTTTTCCATAATAGTATAATTTAGCTCAAGACCTTGCATAGCTTTTCTAAAGAAAGCCATAGAATGCTCATGACCATTTTTTTTTTCAATAAGACAAAAAAATAATATTATATGATGTAAAATAGAATATTTGAAATGGATTAGTGTAATCAAGGCTAGCCAAAATAGGGGAAAACTTTAAAACTTCTTTAATGTCATTAAATGTTTGCACGACCTTCTCTTCCCATTTGATGATTTGGTCCTTATTCAACATGGAAGTAATAGGTATTACTCTCTAAAAAATTAGACACAAACCTCCTTATGAAATTAATTTTTTGAAAGGACTGAATTTCCTTCTTGGACTGTAAGATAGGCACTTTTTCAATGGCTTCTACCCTTTCAAGGTCAATCATGACACCATAATTGGACACTATATGTCCCAACAACTTATCCTTTTGTAATCCAAAGTGGTACTACTTTGGATTAATCAAAATTCCAAACTCCCTACATCTGATAAACACCTTTTCTAGATAATCCAAATGTTCTTTTGTAGTCTTGGAGTACATAATAATATTGTCTTGATACATAATAATAAATTGGTTAATTATCCCTACAAAAGTGATTTCCATAGCTCATTGGAATTTTTCAGCAGCATTCATTAACCTAAAAGTCATCCTCATATATAAATACATTCCCCAAGGCATTGTGAAGGTGGTCTTAGGTCTCTCAGATTCCCTTATCACAACCTAGTTGTACCCTAAAAAACCATCTAAAGTGAACATCTCTAATCTAGTGACACTCTAAATTAGGTTCTCCATATTGGGTAGGGGATAATTATCTTTCAAAGAAGCCTTATTAAAATTTTATAAATCCACACATAATTAGATGACACCATTCTTCTTTTTCATAGGGAGTAATTTTACCATCCATGATGAATACCTAAATGGATGAATGATTCCACCATCTCTTATATTCTTTAACTCATCCCACATCTTGGTGGCCAAGATGGGATTAAAATGTATTTATTTATGCCTAAAGGCTTGTTATTAGGTTGTAATGGGATGATGTGTTGGAATAAGTCTCCCCTATATGGCTTCAATTTAGAATAAGACCATGTAAAGCATTCTTTGTACCTTTTAAATAGTTACATGTAATCTTTCTTCTCAGCTACTCTTAGGTGAGTACTTAGCCAAAGCTTTCTTGGATTATCATGAGAACCCAAATTACACTCAATCACATATTTCAAAATGAATGAGTCTCTTGATTTAATTCTATTAGCTCCATCAAAATATGTTTTTAAACTTACCAGTCCTTTAGGGAATGTGTTTGTCTTCAGCTAAATAATGTATTTCCCAAACAAGGTCTCCTTCCCATCATAGACCTAAACCATGGATTCCAAGTCTATGAACTAATCATAGAATTTAGCTTCAAAATTCAAAAACCTCTTAATTTATTCATCATCATCAAACACCTACCAATGATGAACATTATCTAGGACTAAAGGCCTAACAATCACCTCCACTTGGTATTGACAATTAGGGATCATATTTGTAATATAAAATTGAGCACCTAACCCTACAAGTTTGTCAGCCTATTTTTGAAACTTTTATCATAATAAAAAAGATCAAATGCATAAAAGAATTCAAGTATATCCCACACAACATTATGATGTTGTTTTAGCCTTTTATTTTTGGTATCATAATCATTATAGACTTGATTTACCACCATCTCAAAATTTCCATTAGAAATAAAACCTTTAATTCTATATTCATGGGCAATCTTTAAACCAATCAAGAGTGCCTCAATAGCATTATTCATGCACTTGAAATAAATATATAAATAAAAATTAAAACATTTACCATTAGCAGCAGAAAATAACCCCAACTCCATTTCCAATATTAGAGCAAGCCCCATTAAAGCACATCTTCCAAATCACATTTTTGTTGTTAGGTTCAACATCTAGAACAATAGGTTGTTTGTTACCATCAACATTCCCAAAAAAACTACCCAAATCAACATCCATATACAACACTTCATTGAGAGCATGTTTTAGATCCTCAATTACATGTATCATCTTTAGATCTCTATAAATTCTAACCATCTTACCCTCCAATGGAATGGTGGCATAAGAAATGACCATCTACACACTTCCACCCATGATAATAAACCATTTTCATGATAGTAACATCCCCCATTTAGGTGGGTAGTCTACAACTACCATATCCATATTTAGGTACTTACCAAGATGAACTACCAACTATACAACTAATCCCTTGACTTGTCCCACAATTAGTACCTCTTGTGATTCCATGGCATAAAAATTTCCAATAGCTAACATAATATTCAATTTGAACTCATTTATGACACCCATGGGCATCATATTACAAGAATCTTTAGAATCAAACATATAGTTGTGGATAAACAAGCCATTGATCAACAAAGTTGTATAAAATAGATCCACATTCAGTTGAATCTCCACTAATACAGTCCCCAAATAGACTTCCACATTAGTTTCAATAACCTCTTCTAATTCCTCATGTTCTTCTGGGGATGCTTGGGATAGTTTGATTTCATTCACAATAGACATCTCACTAAATTACAAGTACTCAAAATCCTTCTTCCTATGTTTAGGTATTCATAATAATTTAACAAGTGGTATGGTGATTTTTATTTGACTCAACACTTGGGCCATATCACACATGTTATACTAAGGAAGAGGCATAATTTTTGGAAGAGTAACAACACCTTTATCTAGGATGCAATAACTTAATGTCTCAAGTGGAGTAGGTTGGGATGGATTAACATTATTGACAATACTCTTTAGGGGTAGATTTATTTTAAAATTATCTACACCCTTAAGAATACTCAACAATATGGGAATTATGTTTCTCTTAGTTGGAGCACTTATAGGCTTAGTAGCTTAGGACATGAGTGGTATCTTAAAAGCTTATGAGATTGTTTTAGCTTTCTTTCATTCCTTGATTTCATTCCCTACCCTTGGATTTGTATGGGGAATAACTTGAGCAGTAACACCTAGTTGCTTACTTCTTAACTATTATTCCTAGTTGAGTGTTGGGTCTCAGTTGTACACCTCATAGATACAACCTTACACACTTGAAATAAAATAGAAAATAATGATGACAAACCTACTAGTATGTCATTGTAGTTGGGGAAGGGTTTGGCATCAAGATTAGATTGAATGTAGAAAATCATTGAGAGGCACCTATAACGGGTATGGTTAGCTCCCTACTAATTTTGTCTCTACCTAAACTAAGGTGAGAGGACCTATGGGGTAGCTTACTCACATGGAAAAATTCAAAAATTTAACATCCATGGGGATTTTAAGAAAAAGGAACAAATATGACCATGACATACCAAGTTTACACACTTCACCTGTGAAGGGTTGTCACACAAAATGCACAAATGCTCTAAGTCATATACAAGCTACTAAATATAGATGGGAAAGTGATTTAAATCTTCATTCTATAGAATATTAAATAATAGGGGTCAAATACAATATTTTAATTCTAGAATTTAAATAACAAACTGTGAACACATTTCAAATATGAAATATCTTATGCATTTTCAAGGTAAAGAATACTTATAGTATGCAAATAATGTATTATTTATAGGGTAGGACAAGTTGAATAATTATAAAAAATGAATGTGGCATGATAGTGGCCTTTAAACATTAGGGTTTATTTCAAGATTCATGACATCATTCCTTAACACAGGTGTAAAAAAACTCAATTACAATCTAGTGGGAAATACCAAATTATCCTTAAAAGAGTAGAACATACATTGAGACTAAACTTTCAAAAAAATATTTTCTATCAAATATATAAACCTATGGTTCCCTAATAAGTTATTTAACATGTCCTAAAATAATACAGAAAGGTTTTATAACCTAGATCCATGCTCAAAACGATAACCAATAATGAACATAAAAGTAGATATCTAGTCAACAATATTTACAAAATAGATTGTTGCACTTCATCAATAGGAAATAGCAAAAAAACACAAGCATTTTCATTAACTTTAAAATCAATATTACAAACATCAATATTTCAAAATGTTTTCATGGGGAAAATGATGGTGAGATTATTATTTTGACAAGGGATACATAAAGATGCTCTCAAAAATCACTAATGGCTATACATATGTGACCACCTTAGCAAGTGAGACAAGATCTAAACATAGCAATTGATCCAATAAATTCATACATAACTTAGACTTAGATATAATGACAACCTAAAAAAATGACCAACACAATGGAAAACCAATCTTGAATAGAGGAGAAGCCTCCTATATATAAAATTTTTACCCATTTCAAATTTTCAATTGCCAAAGTCCCACCAAGATGCTCCTAACTGGAAAATATTCCTTTTTCATGCCTAAAATATTCATGTAACTACAAGGAAAATGATTGTTCCAATTTCCTTTACAAGGAATGATACAATTTTGAAATAAACCCCTTGATTTTATTAGTTATAAATAATTTTAGATGAGCTGGAAGGAGAATATTCATGGTGGAGGAAAATAAACCATTCATCTTTATGTGGAACTACCTAAATATGCCCTAGGCCACATGTTTGCAAAGTTGGAACCTCTTGGACAATTTCCCTTCCCTTTATGTATTCCATGGAACAACCTACTCTTATAATGATTTCAATGGAATATTCTAGACCCATGGCCACTTAAATGATATTCATTGGAGTGGCCCACCTTGGATTTGTAGACCTACAATATTCTCTCTCATGGAGGAACTTAGATGAGCAAAATTTGAGAAAATATAACACCCAAGTTTACTCGACTTATTTACTTTTTTGGATCCAACTTACCTTTTCACATTTTTCATTTTAGGGATTCCTTAATTTTTTAATTCATAAATGCATTATTTTCAACTTTTGACCTAATTAAGAAAATTTTGGACCCTCTCACTAATTTTAAAATTACAAATTTCTAGGTTGGAAATCTTCAAATGAGCACATAAGGGATTAATAAGTCTAGATTAAACTATTATGCATTAATCATTCACTGATCCATTTTTAAAAATTAATCTTATCTTATTATGTAGGATTTATCCAAGTTTAACACTTGATCATCAATTATGCAAGCATAAACCCCTTCATATTGGCATGTCAAAATTATAGAAACATCAACAAGTTGAAAGTGCTTTCTCATCTTCAAATTTCCATTGGAGTCACCATGCCTCATTTGATATTTAGCCTAGTCAACCTATTGTCATTGGTTAAAGTTCCACCAACTGGATTTCAAATGGTCTTATTATTTATATGATGTGTATTCCACTATTTAATTTCCATGTCACTTTGTTCATTAACTTGAAATGTGATCATTACCCCTAGGACATGTGTCAGTGCATCATTAAGTTTGGATCATTGAATAATCTACCTAAGAATAGCATTTTTAGGTCTTTATTTTTGTGATGAATGCGATAATTCCCCATGGAATCCCTATGTTTTATTGTCACCCCCCTTGTCATTATATTTTTATTATGAACCATTATATCTTTATCAAGACCCTTGATATCATGTCACTTGGATAATCCATGGCTTTTTGCATCTTGCATAGTCAATCTCGACTCATACTAACATCTTTCTGCTATGTGGTTGTTCTTTATTTGGACTAAATCATTTGACTAAGATGAAAAAAGGGTTTTATAACCCATATCCATGTTCAAAATGATAAATAGTAATGAACATAAAAGTAGATATCTAGTCAACAATATTTACAAAATAGATTGTTACACCTCATCAACAAGAAATAGAAAAGAACCAAAAGCATTTTCATTAATTTTATCACATGGATTTTCACCCTTTAAGTATATGTCTTAGATATCCTTGTCTAAGTGGCACAATTGAAACACTTTTAGGTTGTGGGTAACCTAGGAATGAGGTGAATCTCTAGATAAGGATAGCTCCCTTGATGTACCACTTTTGGATCTCTACTACACCTATGCTTGTAAGGAAAAGGGAGATAAAACTGAAATTAAACTATCCTAAAGGCTATGATACACTAGAATTATTGATGACTACCAGCTAGTATCATGTCACACATGATACCAAGAGACTAACTAGGCATACACTTCTCTAATATGAGTCTTCTCACATCAGTATTTCATTATGAGATTGTGATGAATATTTAGGCTAAGAATACTAGACAAGAGGCCTAAAATGGTACTATATTAATAGGCTAACTCACTCAATCTTGAAACTTCGTAGAACACTTCATAAGAATAATATTTCAAGATGCAAATAGGTGAGTTAATGAGGCAAAAATTATAAGGAAACAATAGTCATCACTAAGAAATATAAATAATTCAAGTTAACACACTATGACTAGTCATAAAAGAGGTAAAAAATAGTATTCTTTATTAATCCTTGGTATGAAAATGAGCAAGGCTTCACCATACCCAGGTGGAGTATATTTTATAAAGGCCAAAATGGATAGTTCCTATAGAACCTGAGAGAGAGAAGAGAATAAATAAGTCTAAAGGTCACAAGGACACTTGTTATGCTAAGATATAGAGTTACATGTGCAAAATATTGAATTATGAGACATACCATGCAAGGTATTATAGGACACATGGATCTCCAAGCTATGCAACTCATGAAAAGTGGTGTAGGAGTTCTAATTCTACACAAGAAAACTACCTTCATCATTCACCCTATTTGAACATCCCAAAATTGACTAGGGATATATCTTATTATTGGAATAAGAGGGAGGGGTTGTAAACATGCTCTTCCATTCATTGACTACATTCCTAATCACTTAGATTCCTCTGAAAGTGAGCCATCACTACCTATAGTCAAAAAAATCCTCTTTCACACACTTTACACACTTGGCTTCCAAAATGGAGTGGATGTAACTTTTAAATACCCTCTGTGTCCTTATACTACTTAGGTAGACCTTAAAAATCCTTCCACTAGAAGCTCTCACCCTTCTCACTATCATGCTCACTATGATAATTTTGATTGGCTACAATGAGAGGTCTTGTTGAGACAATTAATATTTTTTTATGAATCATTAAATGGCCATAAGGAGTTAATATAAGTCTTTATCTTCCTTTCAATGTTGATTTAATCTCTTGAAAATCCTTATAACCTACATAATACAAAAAATAGTCAAAAAGAGAAATTTTGTACCTTGTCCATACAAGTATCAAACACCTCAAGTGGATGGAAATGGTATATGGAGAGTCCTTTATAATATAAAATCATTTCCTAATAAATTTTGGACCATTTAGATGCATCTCTTTCCTTGTTTTCCCAATCAGATCCCTATTTAGGGTTTGTAAAGGGTTTTAAACCACTTCTGCTCTTAAGGTTCATTCATAAAGATGGAACATTGGAATTTAAAACCAATTCAAAAATAATTAATAGTATTAACCTTTTCAAATTATTTAACTCCCTTGACCTCCATGCACTTCCTTAAATAAGATGTGAGCACTTAAAATTAGCCTATCGAGCTTGATTTCTCATTTCCTATAGGTCTGAGTTTGTCCCAAGCTAAAAGTGTCCTTTATTATAGATTATTTACATTATATAAGATTAGAAAGATCTTAAATTATCTAATAAACATTCCTTATTCCATTATAATGCTCATCTCATGTTAAAATTTAAGATGACCTCTCATTTGGGCATTAGGCTTGAACCTTACCTAACATGTTTGTTTATATACCTTTGTGGTCTAGGTCACCTTATTGAGTTTATCCCTTAATTTTAAATGTATTAAATGTTTTCTTGGATTTCATTCATCTTTACACACCTTCTTTTAATCTTCACTTATCTCCTAGTTCATCCCTTTTTCTCCATTCCTCAAGATTGCAGGTTCTGCTCATAAAGTGAGTGCCCTCGGTCTAAGATAAAACAAAGAGAACTCCCCTTATTTAATCATAAAAATTTAATGTTTGATAGGATTATCCAGGTTATTTATACCCTCTTCACCAAATTTGTGCCGTTGGTTAGGTCGTTTTACCCCTCAAATCCTCAAAATTCCAAAACATACCCCTGGAAAGGTTGACTATGTAGGGTTCAACCATATGGACTATATTACATAACCATTTATCTTCTCTATACCCATCATGATGGTGCCATTATACTATTATGATAATAATAAATTAATTATAGTATTCATTCATCACTTCAACCTTTCTTGTACCCCTCTATACACCTTGCTTATTCAAGATTTAGTGTCATATCTTGACTGTGTTTATGTAGTCATATTAAATCTCTCAATTGCTAGCTTGAGTGTGGCTTGTGACATCATATCCATATGTCCTTATTAAATTCTCTTTTGATCCTTATAGACACCTTTTTACTCATTTTTAGTCATTTATATCTTTTTATATGGTCATTTCAGCTCATCCAGACTATATTTCCTAGGCCAATCCTATCCTCCCAGGTCTTAATTCTATAGGATAGGAGTGTCATACTTGAAAAAAATAGTAAACCTTAGGGTGTCCCATTTTTGAGGCTCTTACACAATCACATTTATATCAAAAATGGTCATTTTCATTTGATCTCTATCTTTCATTATGTCAACCTAGCATGAAGACATCTAACCCATGACCAATTATTCCCTATAAAAGCCTATCCAAAACTCATTTATAAAGGAAGGTGAAAAATTTTAAAAAGTAATTAATAATTCAAACAAAACACTATGTAAAAAATTCCTATTCTCTACATAAAATCACCTAACATATCCAAACTCTCACACTAGTCCCTAGCCACTTAAGGCACTCTAAATTTGGCATTTTTTCATCTGCATTACACTATTTCACAAAGCACATAAATTGGGAGGACTACATATGGCTTGATCCCTCTTCAGAGTATTGGTATGTAGGCAACATGACCGCACAAGGGGTGTGGATAACATGTTTAGTTCATTTTACACACACTAACCCTTCCCCCTTTTCAAGTGATTCAAATCCTATTTATAAAGCATGATGTAGGGTTAGGGTTTCAATATTATAATATCTCTACAACAAGTTATATCAACATTCATCACTTAAAATTTCATAGACGGGCTCACATAGGAACAATGCAAAGAGCATAAAAAATTAGGTCTTTGTGAGTAGTTTGGAAAGCAACGGTAGGAGTGGATAACAACATTGAACCCCAAGGTGACCTATTTTTAGTGATCCTATCCTTTCACTAAAAAAAAGCTAGATTTTGATTTGTGATACTATCCCAATATTTCATAACCAATTTTAGACCCTAAAATAGTTATTTCATCCTATTTTAAGCTAATTTATATTTCCTCAGTTATTTTTATTTTTAGAAAGGTAAAAAATATAGATTAAATATACGAATTAGAATTATATTTATTGCAATATTATTTAATGATTTATTAATCTAGACCCTTAACTAAAATAGGAATAATACTCCAATATTCCAAAAATATTTAAAATATTTGGTGAACCCAACTTACTTCATTTATGCATAAAAACCCTAGAAACCCTAAGGTAAAATCTTTACTAATTTTATAGTATTTTTATATTTTTTTTCTACACATTTAAATCAAAAATTCACATTTAATTTTTAAAATTCAACATAGTAAATTTAAAAATAATTTCTTTCAAACCCTAGGTCCCAATATTTTTTTGATTTTTTCCTACATATTTAAATCAAAATTTCCCATTTAATTTTTAAAATTTACCATAGTAATTTTGAAAATAATTTTATTTCAAACCCTATTTGCATTTACTAGGTCCCTTTGCTTCTTGAGGTATCACCTTACATGTTTGTGGGCTTCATATCCTTTTTATGCATATTGTAGTTTGTTGTTTTAAGGACATTACATTTCCTCTATTCATTAATTTCCTTCCATTGGATTTTGCTTATTACAACTTATTGCAAAAAAATTCAATCTATTTTTAATTTTTTTAATACATTTACAATGGCCCAATATACTAGTTTTGATGAAAATGATAAGAGGGAACTTTAAGACCTTTTAATTAATCATCCTAATATGCAAGATTACATGCTTAAAATAATACAAGAATAAAAATAAAAAATGAACAATGGTAAATCCTCTCAAACTATAGAGAAATTAGTTGTAAATAACACTATGGAGAAAACTATGTCTAAATATCCCCTTATAGCATCCCAACCTTCCTATGAGGCACCACCAGTTACAACTAGTACACCCTTGTCTCCTGATGTGGCTGCTCTTATGCAAGAGATAAAATCTCTTCAATATAAGGTGTTACATCTTGAGAAATGTGCCTCTAGACCTACATAGGCATTGGATTCTTTTGTTCTACTTCATACACCATTAGCATGTCATATTGCTTATACACACTTTTCACCAAGTTTTGTTCAACCCAAGTTCACTCTATTTTATGGAAAGGGTGATCTAGAGACATAATTGAGAGCTTTTCATGCAACATGCTTGGACTATGTGCCAAATGACTGGGTACTAACCAAGCTATTTCCATGAAGTCTAAAGGATTATGCTTTACAATGGTTCTATAGTCTACCAAATTAGTTGGTCAATGCATTTAAAACTTTAGCTAACATGTTCCTATCTCACTCATCATTAACATAAGTTATAAGGTTTCTTATGCCCAAGTTTCATAATAGAAACAAAGGTCAAATGAGCATCTCATAGATTATGTTCATTGATATAAGACTATCTTGGATAAAATGACTAGCCCCATGGTCGATCAAGAATTATAAGATCTCTTCAAATAGACTCTTTTGCTAGATTTTCATGATTCAATAATGTTCAAAATATTATCTTCCTTCACTGAGTTATGTCATACACTAAAGGAAAGGGAAGTCAAAATAATTTCAATGGGCAAATTCTAGTACACAAGCATATCAAAAACAACAAATAAGAGTAACAATAAAGTCCCATACAAAGTAAAGGTTAATGATAGAAAAATTCAAAATCAACCTATAGTTAATGTAAGTTTAGAGCCCCCTCAATGAGTGGTTTTAGTAGTGCCTCCTCGGTGAGCCTTTACCAATCTACCAATATCTCCATCCAAAGTCTTACAATAACTATTAGAATGTAATATCATCTCTCTCCCACCTATGTAGTAAATTGACACAATAAAGCCTCTTCTATGGGGATATGATTAGAATGAATTTTAAGATTTTCATAGGGCACTAGGCGACACAATAAATAGATGCATCAGTTTGAAACAAAAGATACAATACTTTATAGATGGAAACCTTATTTACATTATCACTCCAATTAAGCCTCCTCAGGCAAAACAAACATAATATAAGGCTCTAAACAATTTCTCAAATCCTTTCCCTTAGCATTCTAAATAAGATACAGGTGATAAATTAAGTTTTCACCATGCATATCATGCACACCCTCCACTTGATACATATTAGGTACCTTTAGTTGAGTCACATCCTTTGTGCAACATGATCAGTGTGTGTAATTCCATAGTTCTATCTAGTCCTTCCATCTCTTTTTTAGATTAGGAGATAGTTGAGGATGATTCAAATTACCATGTACTCTTTATCAAATCCTACATTAATCATCATTCCATTCATAGTTTTCTCATAGACAATGGATCTAATGTGAACATGTGAACTATGACAATACTGTAGCATTTGCAATATTCAAAGCAAGATATTACCCTGATGGACATAGTTATCAATAAATTTAGTAGGCACATATAGAGTTCATTGGGTGATATTATACTTTATCTATAGGTTTTTCCAACACATGTGGCCACACCATTTACTATTATTACTAATGTAGGATTCTTTGACATGTTCCTTGGTTGAATATGGATTTAGAAACTTCATATAGTACCTTATATAGTTTATAGATGCATGAAATTCATTCAAATAATTAGGTTTTTATATTTGGTAGAGTTCTATATAAGTTACCACTCCCCACTTCAGAGCCATATAGTACTCTACAGTCACCAATTTTAGCTTCTTCACCAGATACAGTTCTTCCAATTTAGATTCAACCATAGTTGAGGCCTCCATCACCAACATAGAGAGTTCATGTACTTCCATAGAGGCCTCTTTTATAGAAACCATAATATTAGGACTCTTGCTAGTTTCTATCTATGGTGTTCACATCCAAGGTAGTATCATTGAAGTCTCATGCCTCTACAGACAAAGCACATATTTAGAGAGCTTCTACTACAAGATGGGTATCTAAGAGCCCTACAATTGCATCTACTTCTCAGAGTTATATGAGAACCCCATAGTTTCCATTACAAATATTTTAGAGCATTTACATCATACATAGGTTTTAGAGTCATAGTCTCAGCCCTTCCATCATGTACGATCCCTATCCTTGATATAGAACACCATGATAGGGAGTTTCCTATAAGGCTCATCAGTTAGTTTCATTTCTTCTCAATCTTAATTCTACATAATTTCTTAGTTTTCTTGTATATATATTCTTTTCAATTAATTGTACATAGTCTCCTTATGATTTATTGTACATATCTTATTTCAAAAATACCCAAAACAATACAAAAATTCAAAATACCAAAAATAATATAATATTTCAAAATACAAAAACAATATAATAACCCAAAATACTAGAAACATTCAAATAAATCAAAAATAATAAAAACATTTAAATTTTATGAATTAATCATGCTTTACATTTATACTTCCATGCTAGACTTATATTTTGTTGTTCTACGCCATTTTTTGTCAATTTATCTATATTACCATGATTCACTTGATCTTATTTGAGTGTGTATAATGACATGTACATATCTTTGATTGTTTCACTCTATCTATTAAGGGGGCACCCTACTTTTACATCTAAAACATGCATTAACATATCTACCCACTGGGGGCATCTTCTACATGACTACACCATCCAGGTTATGTCATTCCTACACCACACACTCTAGTTATCATGTTGATGTATATTACTTACTATCTTACATAGATTATTTTATCGATACTCACTAGTATACAACACTTATGTATTTATTAGCATATACCTAGTCTTATACTACATGTTTCTCATACTTTCACTTATTTATTTGATTAGATAGATGTGATTATATTTCTATCATTTACATGCCTTCTATTCTTTTTTTGCATAGCTAGATGTGATTGCATTTCTCAGTTCCTATTTTATCTCTTATGTTTATCTTAGGATATTTTCCAATTTCCTTTGCTTATATTATTATGTGTTCCTTAGGACACTTGCCAATGTCCTTTGCCTATACTCTTCTATGTTTTTGTGGCCCTCATGCCAACTTTTCTCACTTTTAATTGTATGTGTATGTGGCATTTAAACATGCCCTGTATGCCTGCTTTCCCAATTTGAGTGACATGTGCTCATGTCCCTTGTTTTCTTGGCCCTTCGGCCACTCTTTTATTCTTCTTACTTATTACCTTATGTGTTTGTTTCTTATTTTCTTTTCATTTTTTTAAATTCCATGATCCACATCATGCATTATCTTGCTTTCTTGGATGCCATGATGGACATCATAATCCATCCCTCCTTGAAAACTAACAACTAACAACTAATATCTAACATTTTTAGTTTCAATTTAGTATACTATTTTCACTTAGATTTTCACCCTTTGATTATATTTCTAGGATCTATTCATCTAAGTGTCACAATTGAAACACCTCTAGACTTGTGGGTAACCTAATGATGAGGTGAACCTCTAGGTAGGGATAGCTCCCTTAATGTACCACATTGGATTGTAACTAAATCTAAAATTTAAGGTGGAAAAGAGAGAGATATAAATTAAATAAAACTATTCTAAGGGAGGTGATATACCAAATAATATGATGACTTCCAACCAGTAGTATGTTACATATAAGAAAAAATGACTAACCAAACATACACTCCTTCAATCTATATCTTCTTATATCAATGTTACATTATGAGGTTATGGATGAATGTGAAAATAAAAGAGGAATAGATAGGAGGCATTTAATGAAACTAATTAATATACTAACTCACTCAATCATTGACATTTCCTAGAACACTTCACATGCCTTGCAATAAGAAGCTTTTCAACTGCAAATAGGATGAAAGAATGAGACAACGTGCTAAGGAATCCATAGTATTCACTAAGAAATATCAATAATAAAAGTAAAACAAACTATGAATAGTCATGAAGATTTAAAAATCAATAGTATTGTTGATCAAATGGTATGCAGAGGAGCAGGGTTTCTCCATACTTAGGAGGAACATAGGTTATAATAGCCAAAATGGTTAGTTCTTATAAAACTTGAGAGAGACAAAAGAAGAGATAATTCTAAGGGTCACAAGGAAACTTATAAATCTGATAGAATAAGTTAATTATTCATGATAATATGATATTTTATGATCCATGAAAGGTTAGTAAGTACAAGTGTCCATACAAGGCATGAAACTCTTTCAAAGTGGCATGAAACTCCTCATTTTGGCTCAGAAATACCTTCATCATTTGGACCTATTTGAACATCCCAAAACTGATTAGGGATAGGTTTTATAATTTTTATTTTTTCGAATACTTTCATACATTCCTCTGCATGCATTGGTTTAATTCTTCCTCTTCTATAATCATCTAGGAATGAACCATCATCATCTGTAGTCCGAAAAACTCTTATTTCATGCATCTTACACACTTGCTCTCAAATTTGGATTAATTTTTTGATTAAAATAATTTTGATTTAATGGATGAAAATTTTAAATACCCTCCATATAATTATAATCATTAGGAACACCTTAAAATCACCTCACTTGAACTTTTCCACCCTTCTCACTAGCTTAGTCACTATGCCAGTTTTAAATAGATGAGATGAAGCACCTATTTGAGGAACTTATGATATATTAAAAGGAATTAAATGAATATGGGGAGTTATAAAAAGTCCTAATATTTCATCCAAATTTGGTTTCATCTTTTAAAACCTCCTATAACTTAGATGATGCAAAAAAATATTAAGAAAATCTTATTTTTCACTCCATACATATAATTACATACAATTAATCCTATGGGGAGTAGATTGAATGAGTCCTATATAATTTAAAATAATAATCCTATTCAAAATTTTCCATTTTAGTATCTATCACTAGTAAGGGTTTAGGAGGGTTTAGGCCTATTTCACCCTCTTAAGGTTCATTGATAAATATGGGATATTTAATTTTCCAAAAATTTAAATATAACATATTTAAATACCTTTCTAAACTTTTCATAACTCCTTATATCCCCATTCATAACCTCCAAAAAGATGTGAGCATCTAAACTTGCCTTGTCAAGCTTGATTCCTCATTCCCACAAGCCTAAAGTTATCTCTGATCCCAAAATTGGATTCATTTGTTCCTTATATACAATTTTAAGGTTTTATCACATCTATATCCATCTTATAAACATGTTATAATAGTTTTAAATTCATTTCTAAGGGTAAAAGTGTGAATGACCTCCTCTTTGGACATTAGGCCTAATCTTGTTTAGTAGGCCTATCTACACCTTAAAGCCTAAAATGGGTTTTAATGACTTTAAATATATTAAAATATCTCATATACATTTTACAATCATTTTTAAATCTCACTTAGGGCTAAAAGTGAAAAAATGTCTCACTTAGTCTTTATGCCTAAAACTACCATATTGGCCTGATTGCAACTCTTATGGTTTAGAATATTGCATTGAGATTAACCATTTATTTTTTGTTTATTCATGTTTTATTATATTTCATATATATTTCCACACATTATATAAAGATCCACAAAACCTCTTGGTCATCTTTTTATCACCTCTTGTCAAGAATGTCAGTTTTGCTCATGACGGGAGTGCCCTCTATCTGAGATAAAATAGAGGGAATTCCCCTATTTCCTTAGTGTAATTTAAATATTTTAAGTGATTATTAAAGTTATTGAGACATAATATACAAAAACTTAGACTTTAATAATGTCAATTAACCCTTCAAACTCTCTAAAACCCAAAACATACTGCTAGTCAAAAGACTATATGCAGGGTTTACATTTTATGAGTTGTGTATGCCTGAAGGGATTTTATATATATATATATATATATATATATATATATATATATAGCCATAATATTTATGAAGATTTTCCAATATCAATTCATAATTCTTGATTAGACTCTAATCACAATGTCTAATACTCTCCTTGAAGATCTACATCATCATCTATCAATAAATTTAAAACATTAATTTCATAATTTGGCTATACTCTTAATATTTTAAAATTTTTCACTACCTGACTGAGACAATCATCTACAGTTGGTTATAGGTGAAAATTGGATTGAAAAATATTATGTAGGCCTATTTCACACATTCTAAGATTTTATGAAGTTCATCATGAAACTATTGGAGGTGGTCACATGATTTAATCATTAAATCTAATTTCTCTTTAACCCTTACCCACACTTTGAACTCACCAAATTGATTTCTCCCTTTTGACTAAGAATCCCTACTTATTTGACTCTTATAAGTGTGTGTGAACTTGTAATTGAGCTTTTTTATGGTGTATAGACACTCTTAATGAAGCATGAAAACCATCTAATATCTTCTCATACATTTAACTTACCTTATATGATTTAAACACCATCTATGAATCAAGTTTGGGTCATTGTTTCATACCCTATTATAGGTGCATATTTTCCCTAAAAAGGGACACCTGTAGGTATCCATAAGCTCAAAAATATATGCATGAACTTTGTACTAATGGTCTCCATGCCATTTTGTTTACCATACAATCCATGATAATAATATATCCATGAGTTATTTCCTTGTTTATGTAATATCCCCTTCCAGTAGGGAATATCTAAACATAAATAGCTCTGAACAAAGATACAAATTCTACCAAAATAATTGCTATATAAATAAATAAATCACAATATAGTCTGTCAATGGCAAATCATAGATCTTATCACTTGTTCTTCTAGATGATTATACAATTGAATCTCTATCATACAAATAAAATAATCTACAATATTCTATCTTAAAACCCTGGCTTTTTACAAATCTAGGAATGAAACCTAAATTCTATCTCATCTCGGCCTGTTGTGTCAAACACACAGTCGCCAGCGTCGGTTGATATATTGCCGATGTCGGTCTCTATAGGTCCTTCTCTACTAATGTCGATCTTCAGTCAGCCGATGTCGATCACTGGGGATCTCTGTCTGCCGAGGTCGGTGCCTGAGCGGATCTGTACGGACTTAGTACGGCCGCCAATTAAACATAACCTGTCTGTTCTCAACCCCTGATAGCTGAACAACTTGGTCTCAAGAATATACGATTCTAATATAGAAAATCTATATCTGTATAACTTATTGGATCAAAACTAAATAAATAAAATACCTGAAATAATATGATAACTTTTGTGTGAAGCTATCTCCCAAATCTGTATACCTCTATGATAACTTTTGTATGAAGCTATCTCTCAATTTGGCAATAAATTAGTTGATATCTCACAGCCTCTAAATCGCACACAATGAAGATTTGACGTTCTCCACTGCAATGGAATCCTAGAACCCTTGGCTCAGTCTTCACAGAAGAATTCTTCAGAAATCAAAATCAATAATCATATGCATAATCAATAATGGCCTCCATGAGAAACCCTTATACCCTCAAAAAGATGTGCTTGCCCTAATTAGGGTTTCTTAAATTAGAATTAGGGTTTCTAATTAAAAATAGGCTAAATAATAAATATTTGATTAAATCAATCAAATATTAATATCTCCCTCAATACATGTTGGATCCTCGAACCGTTCGAAGCTAGTGAACCAGGGAGTGATTCCACACATGACCATACCAAGATAAAGGCGCTCTGCTGCATGTTAAATATCTCTAAATAATAGGAGCTCAGGCCCCATGTGTCTAAAATAAACTAAATGAAAACCAAATGTAGAAATTTTGTGAATCAAAGTCAAGCCAAGCTCCATTATGACCCTCTATCCATCATATTAGCCTACGAAGGTCACATAATAGGCTAATCATTAAGTCTATCAATTTCCATGAAAAAGGGGACATGACAATCTGCCCCTCCAAAAATTGCTTGTCCCCAAGCAATCTTAGAACAATAAACCACTCGATCTACCTGGATCCCAAATGTAGTTATGCTCTGCACAACTATAAATCAATGCAAGTACCACCATGCTATGTGGAAGGCACACTCTAACTCTGAAATAACTCCCAAATGTAACTATGCCAAGTATGGAGAATCCACACACTATACCCCTACTATGGTCAGCATATCTGATCAACTCTTGCTCTAAGTCATGCACCGACAAACTATCAATCCCATCTACAAAAGATGGTGCCAATCCATCCCATAATTGATCCCTCTGTAAAGGCAGCACAACCAACTGTACCACACTGTCATCTATATGAGAAGAATCAATCTGGAGACTCGAATCCACTGGTATGCCAAATTCATTAAGACCAAGAACTCCCAAATCTTGAACATGTGTGTCAGTACCAACAACATGTTCCTCAACTACAAATGTAGGAATATACTCATAATCAACACTCAATGTACTAACCTCTGAGTATACCTCCACACTCTGAATGCCAACATCAGACTCATCCTCATTTAACTCTGAAAAAGCAGCTACTGAAACTATCTCATCATTACAATCTCTAGCTCCCTCGTCCTCTGCAACTAACTAAGAGTCCAAATCCTCATGACTAAGCTCGACCATATGTCTGTCAGAATCTTGGGAAGCCACCTTCATTGCCTCTATCTTGGGCTTTGAAGCCTCTACCTCTGACTCCTTAGAATTATCATGCTATTCGAAATCTTTTGATTTCTAATCCTCATAATACTCCCATATTACACGATATGCCTTTCCCTTAGGCCTCAAATGACAATTGTGGTTGGCATCATATGGATCTTTGCAATATAAGCAAAGCTTCCTCTGACGTAAACCATTAAGAGCCTCTCGATCTAAAGGTGGTGATGCTGGGTTGGCCTTTGAATCATTCTTAACAAACATAGGCTGTGTAGGCCTATCCGCGATCCTAGAATGGGTCAGCTGTGGTCTCCGATCAACAATAACACCCCTATTATCTCCTTACTCCCCATTCTGTCGAACAGATGTGTTCATCCTCTCCACTAGAGGAGTGAGTTCCTATAGTGCCTGTCTCATCTGCTGCTGGCCTATAACCATAGCTCAAATGAATTCTTTGGTGTCCTAATCATCATTATGTCTGTCACTCATGGTGACTTTGCTGATTTAATCTACCCACCTACCTAATAAGATGGCAGGACATTGGCTCTTATATGCCCAAACTATCTAACAAGATGGTAGGAATTTGGCTCTGATACCACTGTGATGTCCCTTTCTTAGGGGCTCTTGTTTCTCATCAAAAGCTCTGATACCACTATAATATCCCCTTCTAGTAGGGAATATCTAAACACAAATAGCTCTGAACAAAGATACAAATTCTACCAAAATAATTGCTATATAAATAAATAAATCACAATATAGTCTGTCAATGGCAAATCATAGATCTTATCACTTGTTCTTCTAGATGATTATACAATTGAATCTTTGTCATACAAATAAAATAATCTGTAATATTTTGTCTTAAAACCCTAGCTTTTTGCAAATATGGGAATGAAACCTGAATTTTGTCTCATCTCAGCCTACTGTGTCGAACACACAGTCACTGGCATCGATCGATATATTGCCAACGTTGGTCTCTATAGGTCCTTCTCTACCAACGTCAGTCCTCAGTCAGATGATGTCGATCACTGGGGATCTCTATCTACCGAGGTCGGTGCCTGAGCGGATCTGTACAGACCTGTACGGACTTAGTATGACTGCCAATTAAACACAACATGTCTGTTCTCAACCCCTGATAGCTGAACAACTTGGTCTCAAGAATATACGATTCTAATACAAAAAATCTATATCTGTATAACTTATTGGATCAAAACTAAATAAAGAAAATACCTGAAATACTGTGATTTCTTAGGGGCTCTTGTTTCTCGTCAAAAGCTCTGATACCACTATAATATCCCCTTCTAGTAGGGAATATCTAAACACAAATAGCTCTGAACAAAGATACAAATTCTACCAAAATAATTGCTATATAAATAAATAAATCACAATATAGTCTGTCAATGGCAAATCATAGATCTTATCACTTGTTCTTCTAGATGATTATACAATTGAATCTTTGTCATACAAATAAAATAATCTGTAATATTTTGTCTTAAAACCCTAGCTTTTTGCAAATATGGGAATGAAACCTGAATTTTGTCTCGTCTCAGCCTACTGTGTCGAACACACAGTCACTGGCATCGATCGATATATTGCCGATGTTGGTCTCTATAGGTCCTTCTCTACCAACGTCGGTCCTCAGTCAGATGATGTCGGTCACTGGGGATCTCTATCTACCGAGGTCGGTGCCTGAGCGGATCTGTACAGACCTGTACGGACTTAGTATGACTGCCAATTAAACACAACCTGTCTGTTCTCAACCCCTGATAGCTGAACAACTTGGTCTCAAGAATATACGATTCTAATACAAAAAATCTATATCTGTATAACTTATTGGATCAAAACTAAATAAAGAAAATACCTGAAATACTATGATTACTTTCTGTGTGAAGCTATCTCCCAAATTTGTATACCTCTGTGATAACTTTTGTATGAAGCTATCTCTCAATTTGGCAATAAATCAGTTGATATCTCACAGCCTCTAAATCACACACAATGAAGAGTTGACGTTCTCCACTGCAATGGAATCCTAGAACCCTTGGCTCAGTCTTCATAAAAGAATTCTTTAGAAATCTAAATCAATAATCATATGCGTAATCAATAATGGCCTCCATGAGAAACCCTTATACCCTCAAAAAGATGTGCTTGCCCTAATTAGGGTTTCTTAAATTATAATTAGGGTTTCTAATTAAAAATAGGCTAAATAATAAATATTTGATTAAATTAATCAAATATTAATATCTCCCTCAATACATGTCAGATCCTCGAACCGTTCAAAGCTAGTGAACCAGGGAGTGATTCCGCACATGACCATACCAAGATAAAGGCGCTCCACTACATGTTAAATATCTCTAAATAATAGGAGCTCAGGCCCCATGTGTCTGAAATAACCTAAATGAAAACCAAATGTAGAAATTTTGTGAATCAAAGTCAAGCCAAGCTCCATTATGACCCTCTATCCATCCTATTAGCCTACGAAGGTCACATAATAGGCTAATAATCAAGTCTGTCAATGTCCATGAAAAAGGGGACATGAAAATTTACTTGTGGGATGTCAAATCTCTTTCAAACTTCTAAACATGTAGATAAGAATGTAGGCTTTTAGTGTTTTTTAGGCCACTTTGAGGCTCCAAACTTCCATCTTCTCCTCACTTTTTGACCCTCATATTTCTCATGGCTTCTCTCCTTGATAGAGGATACATATTTCACCTAGATATATTATCTAATTATCTTTTAAAACATGTTATATAATATTCATAAAACCTCTTGGACCTTTATCTTCTCAATTTAGGGAAAGTTTTGCATAATTTAGTCTTCTGACCCCAGAGACAATCTCTCACTCCTATTATTTCAACCTCATAATTAAAAAGGGTCTTATATGATCTAAATAACATAACATTACTCAAAATAAAAATTGTTAACTTATTCCAATCCTCTAGGTGACACTTTAACACTCTCTTAAGCCACATGTAGGTGGATATTTTCATGTATAGGTAGTAACACAAGAATTGGGTAGTCAACATGGGGTATAGGTGTTTGTGATCAATTTTAGACCTTATAAAAATTTTCAATTTTTTTTATATCACTAAAAATGACTAAAAACAAATATCAAAACTCTCCATTCAACATGACATCCTCCATGAAGCACCCATAGGTGAATATTGGCTTTATGTAGGTATATAAGAGTATTAGAAAGGAGTGTGAATTATGAACATGAAGTATTACTTTGTCATAAATCCTAAAATCTTTCAAGGATTCATGTGTATCTTTAAATATCATATAAAAATAATGTAAAATACTTTAGATGACATGTTATCCTTCCTTTAAATCACCTATAGGTGCACACCAATGGTAGAAAGTGTGAGTGACTGAGTATGACTATCACAGTCTCTTCTTAATTACCAGTGAAGGATTATATTTTATTTTATTTATTTTATATCATTTTAAACATCATTATACTTCAAAAACAACTCCATGAATATTCTAAATAAGGTTCTACACACATGTTCCAATAAGACTGCAAGTGAAAATGAGTAAATAATTGACTATGAGGAATGACAAGATGAGAATTTACCCAAATAATGATGTTTTAAAGCCAATCATGAATTTATGTGATCCATATGACATTAATACATTTGAAAACACCATATAATAATCACATGAAATCCCCTATATGGAATTTAAGCTTTTGCAAGTGTAAAATTGACTGAACATGGTGACACCTTCTTGCAACATGAGACAACCTAACCATAAAAAAACCATGTAATATGAAACTATGGATATCAGCTGAGAATTTATAAAACATCCTATGGCGTGAAAATAATCAATTGGTTCGTACGTATTTGACCAAAATGGAACAAAACATATAGGGTACATGAAATAATAAATAGAAAAACATAGTCAGCTTGTAAAGGATGATTCATAAATAATATTTGATCAATACTTGAAATATTTCTATTTAAATGAAGGTATTTGAGATTAATATCATCTCCCAAAATAATTTTCCCTAAATCCTTTTGATTTGTCTATATTAATCACAAACTTGAAGGTCACTTTTATATGTCTAAGAAAACAAAGAAAGAGTAGAATGGTTTTGGATTAAAAATGTCACTTATGCATGTAAATAATTGATATGAGTGTGAGGAAGATGAATAGGTGTTCCATGACCTTACACCATGTGGCACACTTCCCCATGGGTTGTACAAGTGCCAAACTCACCTTTTCAATCAATTTCTTAAATTTTAGTTAAACAACCTATAATATTTTGATGTAACTAACATCCATGATAGGGAATATGACCTATTTGACATTTTTATATAAAAAATTACACCTAGGCACCTTGGTAATTATGCCACTTACATTTATGACACCTAAAAGCCTTTTAAATGACAAATTGACTAATATGACTAAGACCAAGGCTAGGATGACATTAAATGACATCAAATAACATATAATACACCCCATTAAAATATATTATACACCATAAAACACCTAAAACTCAAGTTTTTACCTATAGGGTCAAATTTGGTCAATAAATTGGTGACTCATAGGGGTAGTATGCCTATTATACTAACTACTCTAGTAGCCTTATTATTCCATTAGGATTAAAGGGTCATATAAAGTTTTATACACAATAATATAAATTTTACAAAAATATTTGATCAAGAAAATACCAATGACTACCTCAATCACAAAAATCAAAAGACACACACAAAGCAAAATCAGACACACATGTGCTTCATGATCCCTTATGTAACATACACACTAAACTAAACAAACTAAATAAAACACTAACCAACCCAATATTAAAACTCCCTCTTAGATCAAATGGGATGTTTGAAACTCTTCTTTCTTCATGACATGAAGGATTTAGTGATACATGTAGCCTTTTGTCCTTTAGCATTGATGCCTCAAACTTTTTCATGATGTTTGCCAACTTCATTGGCATCATTTTTATTAAGAACCATGAATCTCCAAATAGTTTGGATATGGAAAATAAATATTATTTCATCCAAACAGCCTCAACCTTCTCATATGAATCCTCAATTTCAACCTTAAATGGTTATTCAACAAGTCATACCTTCTTGACTTCTATAGTACTCTTAATAAGATTGGGCTTCCTATCAACTACAAGTTTTTATAGCTCATCAAGGAGATTTACATATTATTCCCAATATTTTTCATTATAATCCATGAAATCCTCATTATTCACCTTTCCATGTACTTGATACTCAACTTGAAAAAACTCTTCAAGGCCTTGAAAGAACTCCATTTGTAGCTACCAATCATCTTTGTCCTCTTCATCATCTAAAACCACTACCTCTTCATTATTATCTTCTTGATGTATGAGGTCATAAGTTGGTGTTCTTTAATATACAATTAATTTTAGGGTGTTTAAAAATTATGCTAATATATTGGGTCATCTTCAAGAGCAACAACTTACACCTTGGTCTCAAGAGAGTTTTCTAGGACTATAACCTCTTTAGGGATGACTTGAAATTGTTTTCCATCCTTAATATAACATTAATATTAATGATTTATATGATTATACACAATTTTTGGATCATATTTAGAGTCTTATTCAAGGGATAAAATATCTTCCATCTCCTCCTTCTTGGTGACACCAAGACTACACATCTTGAAATCATGTGACCTAGCCCAATGAGGCTACCAAAGAGGTATGTTTTCTTCAAGAAAGAGTTTTAAATTTTTATCAAAAAACTTATCCTCTTTATGTTACCATACCATAGGTCCATAAATTAAAATGGTTATGGGGTGAGGGTAATATAAATTAGTTGGTGGAGGTGTAACATAGAACTCAAAATCAGATTGAGAAAGAACTGTAGGGGATTATTTTGGGAGCTCTTGAGGAAAGGGAGGTAGACGTTGGGATAAAATGGCTTGCTTTTATTTCTTAAATTTAAAAATAAATTTATTAACATATAATTGGGCTTTATCATTCTCTTGAATAATGTTATATGGGGTGTTTTTAGGCATATGATCTTCTTTAGGATCTAAACCTTCCATCACACCTTGACTTAGGAATTTCATCCTTGACTTTAACTCATCAATTTACTTAGCTAGTTCTCTTAGAAAAGTATCTATTTAATTTTATAATAATAATCATGAGGATAAGGAGTAAAATATGACTCATATGGAGGATAAGAAGTCTATTAAGGAATGGTGGGAGGGGTTTGCATAGGATCAAGATTTTTCTCAACTTCACACTTCTTATCCAGGCTTTTCTCCTCTTTCTTTCCCCATAAATCCACTATCTTATTCTAGATTAGGATGTTAGGATTAGGATTATTTTATTTAGGTTGTTATTAAACTTGAGGAGTGGATTAAGTATTTAATAAACTTAAAATCTCCTTAGGATTGGATTCTCCACCTTATCTCCAACTTGGAATCTCATATCTAGAGGTCACTTCTTGAGGTGGGGATGTAATTAGAGAGGGAAATGAGGGCTTATATTCCACTTATTTTTATAATGACATGTAATAATGCATATTATTATTATCCAACTCAATTTTCCTATCAATATTAGCTTCAAAAACAAAGTTTCTCTTCTCAACTCTCTCTTCCAACTAATTGGGAAAAGGATGACTTTGATAATCTTGATTGGGTTTATGAGTGGGAACCATGAAGGACTAATAACAACCTTGTGGAAGTGGATATGAAGGCTGATAGGTTTATTAAGGATAACTTTCATGAAATTTTAGCCTATCTTCCAAGGATGAAACTAGGCCACTCACATCTAGCATCTCACTTATGAGCCTTTGTTAATTGGCTCTCTCAATAGCTACCCACTCTCTTTTGAATAAATATAATGCATCTCTCACCTAATTAAAGAAATTAATAGTAAAATCTTAACCATGTCCCCTTAGTGTATCAAGATCTAACATATACTTTTCATACCCTAAAAGAGTTTGCTTGAAGGTGGAAATGGATTGAGTTGAGAAATGGATAGGTTGACTAGGAGAAGCAAGATATTGAGCTAGTTATAGGATTGATACAAATCATGACAAGGATGGATATATTGATAATAATTATTATGATAAGGTTGAACATAGTCATATAAAGACAAGTAAGAATCATACCAAGGTTGACAAGAAGTGTTATAAGCTTGATATGTCTCAACAACTTGTGTAAGACAAAACTCAACACTAAAATTAGCCATGAAACCTTAGTGAAAGAAATAACACAAAGGAAAATGTTACCAACAATATTAAAAGGATAAACTAGGCTTCTTAAATAGGTTATATAACTTTAGATTCACCATTGATGATTGAATAGATGCCTCTAAAGGTTGATTGTTGAAAGATAACACTAAAAATATGTCAACCTCTTGGACCAAGAGTCCCACTGCGCATGCCAGAAAATATTATCACTTGTATTTTCACCCTTTTAGGATATTTATAATATCTCCTCATCTAAGTGGTACAATTAAAGACCTATATACTTATTGATAGCCTAATGATGAGGTGAATCTCTAGGTAGGGTTAGTTCCTTTGATGTATCACTTTGGATTACAACTACACCTAAAATTTGGGGGGAAAAGAGAGAGATAAATAAAATAAAAATATTATAATGGAGATGATACACCTAATAAAATGATTAATTATAACCAGTAGAATGTTACACATGAGAAAAAAGTACTAACCAAACATACACTCCCTCAATCTGCATCTTCTCACATCAATGTTACATTATGAGGTTATGGCTAAATGTGAAAAGATAGGAGGACTAGAAAAGAGGCCTTGAATGGCACTAATTAGTATACTAACTCACTCAATCCTTCAAATTTACTAGAAAATTTCACATGCCCTAAAATAAGAAGCTTTCTAATTATAAATAGGATTAAAGAATAAGACAACATGCTAAGGAATCCATAGTCTTCACTAAGGAAGATCAATCATCCAAGGATTCACAATAATCAGGTGGTAAAAATAAATCATAAAGAGGTAAAAATAATTATTCTTATTAATCAAATGGTATTCAAATGAGTAGGGATTCACCATAATTAGGTGTAACATAGGGTATAATAGCCAAAATGGCTAGTTCTTATAGAACTTGAGAGAGAGAGAGAGAGAGAGAGAGAGAGAGAGAGAGAGAGAGAGAGAGAGAGAGAGAGAGAGAGAGAGAAAGAGAGAGAGAGAGAAGATATAATTCAAAGGGTCATAAAGACACTTGTCAAGCTAAGAGAATAAATTAATTTTTCATGAGAAGAGCATATGATATGAACCATGCAAGGTTAGGAAGTACAAGTGTCCATACAAGGCATGAACCTCTTGTAAAGTGGCATGAAACTCCTCATTCTTACTCAAAAAACTACCTTCATTATTTGAACCTATTTGAACATGAAAAAAATTATTATTGATAGGTATAATTATTTGGATGAAGGATAAGGATTTCATACATGGCTCTCCATGCATTGGTTGAAGGCTTGGTCTTCTAGAATCATCTGGGAATGAACAATCCTCATCTATAGTCCAAAAACCTCTTCCTTCATGCACCCTGCACACATTTACTAAATTTTGTCTTTATTTTTCCACTAAAATCCATGGGAGGGAGTTAATTATAATTTTAATTACCATTCATGTCCTTATAGTTATCATTCACACCAAAAAGTCACCTCACTTGTAGTTTTTCACCCTTCTCACTAGCTTTGTCACTATGCTAGTTTTAAATGGCTAAGATTAAGCACCTAGTTGAGGAACTTAAGATCTATTATGAGTAATTAAATTAATATGGGGAATTATAAAAAGTCTTAGGCTTTCCCCCAAAATTGGTTTCATATTTTGGAACCTCATAAAACCTACATAATACATAAAACTATCAAGAAAAACCTATTTTTCACTCCATCCATATAGTTATTTATAAATAATCATAATTGGGAGTATCTTTAGTGAGTAATATTCAATTTCCAATCCCCATCCTATTCAAATTAGTCCATTAGAGTAGGTTTCTAACTCCATTTATCCAAACTAGTCACTGGCAAGGGTTTAGGAGGATTTAGGCCTATTTTACCCTCTTAAGGTTCATTCATAAATATGGGACATTGAATCTACCAAAAAAATTCACTATAAAATATTTTAATAACTTTCTCAACTTTCCCTAACTACTTAGATCCCCATGCGCAACCTCCCAAAAGATGTGAGCATCTAAACTTGCCTTATTGAGCTTCATTCCTCATTCCCACAATCTTAAAGTTGTCTCTAAGCCCAAAATTGGAATCCTCTATGCCTTATCTACAATTTTAAGGTTTTAAAATTTTTTTAACCAACCTATAACATGTTATAAAATATTTAAATGCATTTCTAATGCTAAAAGTGTAAATGACCTCCTCTTTGGACACTAGGCCTAATCCTATTTAGTAGGCATATCTACACCTTAAAGCCTAAAATGGTTTTTTAATGGATTTAAATATATTAAAATAGCTCATATACCTATAATATTATCTCACAAACATTTCACAAAAATTGGAAATCTCACTTAGGGCTAAAAGTGAAAAAGATCTCACACTTGGTCTTTATGCCTAAAACTACCATATAAGCTTAACTACAACTCTTATGGCTTGGACTATTCCATTGAGATTAACCCTTTATTTTTGGGTTATTAATTTTTTGTTAAATTAGATATATTTTTACAAACATTATATAAATATCCACATTACCTCTTGGTCATCTTTTTATCACCTCTTGTTAAGAATGCAGGTTTTGCTCATGAGGGGAGTGCCCTCTATCTGAGACAAAATAGAGGGAAATACCCTATTTAATTAGTCAAATTTAAATGTTTTAATTTATTATACAAGTTATGGATACATCCTATACAAAAATTTATACCTTCATTAGGTCAATTGACCCTTCAAACTCTCTAAACCCCAAAACATACTACTAGTCAAAAGACTGTATGCAAGGTTTACATTTTGTGAGTTGTGTATGTCTAATTTGGGATCTTCTCTAATTGTTTTATACTATAAATGGATTATATATAATACCATATTATTTATTTATATTCTCCAATATGCATTCAATATTTTAACCCTTCATACACCTTGCATAGCTTGGATAAAGTTTCATATCTGACTATATTTCCTATTTGGAAAGACCCCTATAGGTGCATTTTGCATAATTAGAATCTAATAAAAATGTGTAATAATATAATTGAAGCTCTCTATGATCATATATCACTTAATTTAACTCATTCATTTCATGCTTGTGATATACTATCTCTTAATTTTTTAAACTTGTTTAATGCCTCATTGAGACAATTGGTTGTAGGTGAAAATTGGCTTGGAAATTCCTATGTAGGCCTATTTCACACATTATAAGAGTCTATTAAGTTCATAATGAAACTAATATATGTGGTAACATGCTTGAATCATCAATTATAATTTCTCTTTAACCCTTACCTACACTTTGAACTCACGAAACTAAGTTCTTCCTTTCGATTGAGAATCCCTACCTATTTGACTCATGTAGGTGTGTGTGAGCTTGTAATTGAGACATTTTATGGTATGGAGAGACTCTTCATGAATAATTAGAACCATATTATATCATATAATATATTTAACTTACTTTATATTCTTTAAACACCATCGAGGCATCAAGTTTGGGTCATTGTTTCATACCCTATTGTAGGTGCATATTTTCCCTGAAAGGGGACACCTATAGGTATCCATAAGCTCAAAATGGTATGCATGAATTGTAATAATTGTATCCATGACATTTTTTTTACCATAAAATCCATAATAATACTTTATCCATGAGGGAATACCTTATTTACTAGTGGGATGTCAAATTTCTTTCAAACTTCTAAACCTGTAGATAAGAATGCAGGCTTTTAGTGTTTTTTTATACCACTTTGAGGCTCCAAACTTCTTTCTTATCCTCAATTTTTGACCATAATATTTGGAATGGATCATATATATAATAGGTTTTACATGGTTCACATATATATTTTCTCTAATTATCTTGGAAAACATGTTATAGTATATTCATAAAACCTCTTAGACCTTTGTTTTCTCAGTTTAGGGAAAGTTTCCTAGAATTTAGTCTTCTGACCCTAGAGACAATATATCACTCCTATTATGTAATAATAATAATTTAAAAGGTTATTATATGTTATAAATAACATAAAAGGACTCAAAATTAATTTATAACCTATTCCAATCCTCTAGGTGATACCTTAGCAGTCTCTTAAACCACTCATAGGTGGATGTTTTCCTGCACAGGCAGTAACACAAGAATTGGAAAGTCAGCATGGGGTATAGGTGTTTGTGATAAAATTTAGACCTTATAAATTTTTTAAAATTTTATAATATCACTAAAAAGGACTTAAAACAAATTAAAAAATCCCCATTCAACATGACATCCTCCATGAAGCACCTATAAGTGAGCATTAGTTATATACAGACAGACATGAGTATTAGAAAGGAGTGTGAATTATGAACATGAATTAATTCCATAAATCCTGTAAAATTTATATGATTCGTGTGTATATTTAAATATCATGTCAAAATAATATAAAATACTTCATATGATGTGTTATCCTTCCTTTAAATCACCTATAGGTGCACACTAGTGGTAAAAAGTGTGAGTGACTAAGTATGACTATCACAATCTCTTCTTGAAAATTCAAGGTTCATATTTGATTTTATTTATATGAAATCATTTTAAAAATAATTATAATTCTAAAAAAACTCCATGTACATGCTAAATACAGTTCTAGACACATGCTCTAACATGATTGTAAGTGAAAATGAGCAAAGAATTGACTATGAGGAATGGCAAGATGAGAATTTGCCCAAATCATGATGTTATAAAGATAATAATGAAGGGAGGTGATCCATATGACATGGAGACATGGGAAAAAACCATATACATTTCACATGAAATTCTTTGTATGGAAATCAACCTTCTATAAGAATAAAACTGACTGAGACAACACATGGTGACACTTTTTTGTAACATGAGAAAACCTACCCATAAAAATAAAATGAAACATTAAAATAAGTA
This sequence comes from Torreya grandis, assembly GCA_037957365.1. NCBI lineage: Eukaryota > Viridiplantae > Streptophyta > Pinopsida > Cupressales > Taxaceae > Torreya > Torreya grandis. Next base: position 308,420 of record JARHVA010000189.1, read on the forward strand.
TGGGTATCATTTTATAAGGTATAAAAAACCCTCTAGATTCAACATCACCAAATTTTTCATACATATTTTACCAAAATGGAGCAAAACCTATAGGGTGCATAAAATAGTAAGTAAAAAAACATAGTCAGCTTATAAAGGATGATTCATAAAGCACAATTTATCAATAATTTCACTCTTGATATGTAAATTAAGGTATCTAATTTTAATATCATCCCTAAAAAAAAATCTCCCTAAAACCTCTTGATCTATTCATATGAAGCACAAACCTAAAGGTCTATTATGTTTATCTAGGAAAACAAAGGAGTGTAATTTTTTTGGTTTTAAAATGGAACTTAAAAATCATGTAAATTATTGAGATGAGTGTGAATATATTAATATGAATTTCATGACCTTACCCCATGAGGAACACTTCCCCATGGGTCGTGCAAGTGCCAAACTCACCTTTTTTATTTAGTTTCTTGAATTTTAGTTAAACAACCTAAAATATTCTAATGTAGCTAACATCCCTGATAGGAAATATGGCCTCTTTGATGTTTGAATGGAAAAAATGACACCTATTCACCTTTGTAACCATGCAACTTGCATTTATGACCCCTAAAAGCCTTCTAAATGACTTAATGACAAATTGACTAATATGACAGAAACCAAGGCTAGGATGACATTAAATAAAATAAAATAACATATAATACACCCCATGACAATATATTAGACCCCATAAAGTACCTAAAATTAAATTTTTTACCTATGGGTACCCTAATTTGACCTATAGGGTCAAATTTCGTCAACAAATACTACACATGCTATTACATTATTACACCTATCTAGGCATACCCTTGTTGATCCAACAATCTCCAATTCAAATTATGCTATATCTTGAGACATATTTTTAAATTATAATTACTACATCATATATTTCACAGTATAGTATACTTGTAGGGATATTTATTTTGAGGGTAGTCATTGTAGCTTCTTCATTTATACCCTCAGAAGAAGGGGCAATAATCAAGGATTTTGGCATAGAGATTAGAGCCTTCTACTGATCAAAAATCATTTTTTAGAACACTTAGAATAGCAACCAGAACCCAAACTAGGTAGAATATACCAAGAAAATAGTGACAAACATATAAATTAATTAAAAACATCAAAGGATAAGAGCAACATACTTTGACTATAGCATTGAATAGTAGGGTGTCTTATTTTTGCCTTCCCTATCTAAACAACAAAAAACATAGATTTTCTAGAAATAGATAGAAAGGTAAGTTCAATTATAGTTTTGTTAGTAATAGTTTAGTTTAGGTTGGGTAGTTTTAGTATAGTTTTTCTTAGAGAATCCAGATATAGAGTATATCATGCATGACATGATGGCTCTCACTTCTAGTTTTAGATAGGGCAATTAGTACAAATTCTAGATCAAAATCCATATTACAAACACTAGTGATTGGGAGCAATGTGTGTGGCACATTTTACTTCTTTTCTTTCTAAGTTTAGTACATTACCCAGGTATTATCAGTAGTTACATGCATTATTCCATTTTTAGGTGGTAGGAATTATTCCTGAGTGGCTTCCACATAAGCCTAGTTCTCAGTTTCAGAGTGGCTTTCATACAAGCCTAATCTCCACCTCTCAAAATTGCCAAGATTAGCCTAGTTCCTAGTACACATTCAAATATCCATGCCACATTGTTAGATTACAGAGCTTTCATGGGCTTTAAAATCCATCTCATATGAAACACATTCATACTAGTATTAGTTCAGAGATTCACTTAGTGGGAAATGATGGATCCAAATGTTTAGCTAGACTTTATATGCTTGAGCCACCTACTCAAAAGGATTAGACACATAGTACAAACATTGATTATCACATTCATAATCACATAACTTAAATTAGTAGGCAATGATGGAGCCAAAGGTCTAACCTTTTTATTCTTGAGCCACCCTCAAGGAATTGAGCACTCAACTCCATTCACAATAGTACCTTTGGTTTAGCACATACCCAACATTATCCAGTATCACTCAACATCACTTAATAGCACAATAGGTTTTTCATTAGTCCACATACATGGTGGGGTGTAGTCATTCCTTTTTATTCCTCTATTTCATACCCAAATTTTTTATGTTCTTATTTTAGACATAACATGTCTAGTAAGAACTGATCTACTCTTTGTTTTCTATTTCATATTTTCACTTTGCACTGTGCTCTCTTTATGCATATTTAGCATCACACAACTTCATAAGCTTTACCCTTGTAGGTAATTTTAGGTATGCTTTATACTTTTCCTTTATCCTATTATTTTACTTTTTTGCATCACTAAAATAAAGGAGGAGGGGAAATGTAGTCATATAAAATTTCCAAATTGATATCTTGAGTGTAGCTTATGACATCTTATCCATAGTTATTTATTACATGCTCTTATCACCCATTTAGACACCTTTTTTATCATTACCAATCATCCATATCCTTCTAGATGGCCATTCCAGCTTAGCTAGACTCTATTTCCTAGGCCAATCCGATCACGTAGGTCTCAATCCTACAGGATAGGAGTGTCATATAAGGACAATAGCACCAGACCCTAGGCTATCCCATTTTTGGCACTCTTATTCAATCACATTTTGAGCCCAAATATTCATTTTCATATGATCCCTATCCTTCATTATGTTGGCCTAAAATAAACACATCTAACCCATGACTAATTATACCCTATAAAATCCTATCCAAATATCATTTATAAATGGAGGTGATAAATCTTACAAATCAAGAAAGAATACAAAAAAAACATGAAGGAAAATTTCCAAATTCTCTACATACAATAACCTAACATAGTTGTAAACATATTAAAAATCTCACACTAGTACCTAACAACCTCAAACACTCTCAATTTGGAATTTGTTCATCTATATTACACTATTTCATAAATCACATTAAATGGTAAAACTACGTATGGCTTGATCCCTCTTCAAAGTATTGGTATGTAGGTAGCATGCCCACACAAGGGGTGTGGATAACATGTTTAGTACATATTACACACACTAACCCCCCCTTTTCAAGTGATTAAAATCCCATTTATCAAGCATGATGGAGGTTTAGGGTTTGAAGATTAAAACAACTCTATAACAAGTTACATCAACATTCAACACTCAAAATTTCATAAGCAGGCTCATGTAGCAACAATACAAAGAACCTAGAAAAATTAGGTCTTTATGAGTAGTTTGGATAATAGTGGTAGGAGTGGATAATAACACTAAAACCTAGGGTGTCCTATTTTTAGTGGTCTTATCCTTTCACCAAATGAAATCTAGATTCTGATTTGCAATATTATCCCAATCCTACATAGCTAGTTTCAGATTCTACAATAACTATTTTAGCCTATTTTAAGCTAAGTTATATTTCTTACTTAGTTATTGCTATTTTTAGAAAGATAAAAAAGATATATAAATTATAAAAATTAGGAATATAATTATTAAAATATTATTTATTTATTAATCCAAACCCTTTACTAAAATAGGAATAATACTCCAATATTCCTAAAATAGTTAAAATAGTTTACTTTAAGGCACTATACTTGAGGATGACCTACATGGTTTATCTTGAATTTAATGATTTATGAAATTTCTTGAAACTTTCATGATCATTTAATAATTATTTGGACCTATTTTTTCACCTTGGGTTATGTCCAAATGAAGAAGCTTAACTCTTTTACTCTCTATCCTTTTACAATCATACATAGTCAATTGTGTTTGAATGAGGAAGACCTTATATATGAAGATTATTCTTGGGAGAGATTTAAAATCACCTTTGAATCTATAGAACCATTTATAATAATATTCCATAGACTAATGTATTTATTTCACTGCTTAATATTATGCTTTGGACTAAGAGACTTTACAATCAGTTATAGGTGGATAGTATAGGCCATTTATATAGACTATCTCTACCCATGGAGATAAGGTCTTAAAATTTCATGAGTAGCCCCATAAAGCATATCCCATTAATATAGTCATGCACCATGCTTGATCACTTATTCAAAATATGGCTTTAGGTATTATTACCTTCCTTGACCTACAAGATTGTGATTTCTCTCCTAAGCTTAGTTGTAGATGAGTATTTTGAATGATGAGAGACCTATAGGTAGTCATGGGAGACCAAGTACATTATATCATTCTCTTTAAGTATCCTTTAGGTCGTTATTACTTCGTTAAAATATTTAAAATCATTCAATCATGTTGGCATGGTCTAATACCAACTTGGGTGAAAATTCTCCTTGAGCTTCAAACCTATAGGTTTCACTACTTGAATTCAATGCATGGAAGTGTAACTTCAGGCATCTCAACAACCATCCTCATTAATTCATATAAATTTCATATTTTAATATATCTTATCCTATGTAGAGGATATAATATAAAGTCATTAGGATGAACCAAGATCTTTCACAACTCTATTATATGACCTTCATAAAATGGCCTAGACCTCTATTTTGTCAGTTTTGGGAAAAGGTCCTTGAATCTATAGTCATCTCTCCTTTTGAAATTTCCTCATAGTTTGCCTACAAAATCAAGAGATATCATAAATATATTATGATCAATACCAATTATATGACTCCAAATAATGATTACATCTCATGTTTCCACATTTATCTATGGCTCCTCATCTCTCTATTAAGCCACCTGTAAGCAGTTATGCTAATGTAAAGGAAGTGAAGATGAGGATGGGTGATATGCATAAAAATGACCTTTAATAGTTCTAGTTATAAATAAATACTTAAAAATTCACTCTTCACACTTTAAAGGATATTTAAAAAGTGATGATACTTCCTTTTCAACATAACTATGACTTCCTCCATGAGAGCACCTGTAGGTGTGTATGAACAATATGCATGTAGTGAACATGAAATATGAACATTACTCATGGAATATAGATTTATTAGTTAGTTTATCTCCCCTAAATTTATTAAAATTAATCATTATGATTTTATAAAAATTGAAACAAGATCACACTCCTCATTTCAACATCTTACTTTCTTATAGGCACCTGGAGGTGTAGTTTCATAGTGTAGACTGAGTAATGGTAGTTGACTGATTACTTTTTATAGTATTAATTATGATAATTAAAACTATAAAATTTATTTATTTTTATATGAGAGTGTATTAAAACTCTCAATTCCATAATTATAGCCTCATTTATGTGTTAAAGACCTTAACCTTGCTCTCTCAGTTGACTGTGCATGATAGTCATGGAGCAAACTGACTGCATGATAGTTATGAATGGAAACTCATGAAATTTTTCTTTGGAGAATGAAATATAAAGGTGAAGGATGAATTTAAAATTGAAAACATGATAATTAATCGATCACCACCTTTAGAATCCACCATCATGGCATGAATATTTTTAAAATGAAGGAAACTTGTTAGTCATCTTCAAATGAGACCAATCTACAATATTGAGATGTTTTTCCTATAAAAACACCATTAAAAATAAAAACAAGCATGGGTATCATTATAAAAGAGAGAAAAAATAATTTTTAATAAGTATTAATAATTGGATTGTATGGAACTATCCATACAAGAGTAAAAGCTATAGGGTGCAGGAAACAGTGAGCATAAAAACACAATCAACTTGTTAGAGATGATTCATAAAGAATATTTGACCAAAAAATTATTATTTTTTATTTAAATAAATATAAGTGTAATTTCACCTCCCAAATGTGTTTAACCTAAAATTTCTCTAACTATCCATACCAAGCATAAACCTACTGACCATTTCTACATGTCTAAAAATGAGATGGAGTATAATGGTTTTAGTAAAATATGGGACTTAAAAAGTATTTCAAGCATGGAAATGATTATAAATAATATTAATATTCATTTTTCAACCTTATCCCATGTGTCACACTCCCTTATTGGTTGTATAAGTGCCAAACTCTTCCCTTTTCCAAGAAAACTACTCTTTCCTCTAAAAAGCCTACCACTTTTCAGCTAGAAACAATTAATTAAGACTTTTTAGGACACATGAGGCATGACATCACCTTTTTATACCTTAAAATTTCCCAAGGAGGTCATACAACTCATTTAATTCTCTATATTAACCCCCAAAATGACTCTAAAATACATGAACATTAAAATGACTAATGACCAAGGCTAATATGACATAGAATGACATCAAAAGACTTATAATACTCCCCATGACAAAATATTAATCCCCTAAAAACACCTAAATATCAAGTTTTAACCTATATGGGTCCTAATTTGACCTACACGATCAAATTTGGTTAACAAATTGGTGACTCATAGGGGTGGTATGCCTTCTATACTAAATATCAGTAGCCTTATCCTATCCTTGGGATTAAGGAGTCATCTAAAATTTGAGACAAATAATAATACCTAACACTTGACAGCAAGTATGTAACCAAGACAAGACAAATAATTACCTCAACCACACAAAATAAAGGAGACACACAAATCAAATAAAACATGCTAATAAGACACACACATGTGCTCAAAGCAGTTAAGGAAAATATAAAACAAACAACTATACACAACTAGTAATTAAGCATACTTCCTTTCCAAGATCAAAAGGAAAGGATTTTGAATCTCATTCTTCATGAAATGAATCATAGTGCCAAGCATGTTTCTCTTTGGATTGGATACTTGATAGATCAGACCTATTTTTTGGCACTTCACTTGCTATGTTCTCAACTAGACCATATTTAAATAGGTCTTCAATGTAAATTTATTCCTCTTGGCCTTGTACATATACCTCATACTGCTACCCACTCTTTGTCTCATGATCAACTTTCATCTTCTTTATAGGCATGATTTTAAGATGAGAAGTTTCTTGTTCTTTGGAAAATTGAGGCCAATAGAAGCTTGTTTTGACCTTCAAAGTCTAAGGTAAAATTTTATATATCTCATCTATGACATTTTGAAAATGTCATCTTCCTTACCATAACTTGAAATTATCTCTAAGAAAGTTGTAAACCACTTGAAAGACTCAAACTCATTGCAAATGCTTATAAAATTCTACCACAAGTCCTTATATTCTCTTTAATCAACATCATGAAGGGGAAAAACAAGAGAATCTCTTTCATCCTATTCTTTATAATCCAAAAGGACTTCATCCAAGATTTATTCTTTGACACAAGGAAGGCATTCTTCATTATCAACATAAAAAGAATATTCAATACAAGAACTCATTTCTTCTTCAAAATTTGGAAACTCTCAAGGAATCTCAGGTTGTATATCATCTATTATAATCTATTTTTAGTTCTAAAGGGATGTAATATCCTCAATTTCCTTTTCCCTCTTAGTGATGTAAATACTAAACAACTTGTAATTAGGTGACTTAGCCCAATGAGGCTAACAACAAGATATATTTTATTCAATCAAAAGTTTTAAATTATTCTAAACCAAATTCTCCTCTTTAGGTTCCCATACCATAGGTCCATCAAGGAAAAAACTGATGGGGTGAGGAAAATATTAACTAGTTGGTGCAGGTGGCACATAAAACTCAACATCAGATTGAGAATGAATTGTACAAGATCCTTTTGGGAATTCTTATGGAAGGGGAGGTAGACTTTGGGCTAAAATAGCTTGGTTTTCTTCTTTCCATTTGAAAATATCTTCATTAAAATCTTATTTATCTTGAGTAATATCTTGAAGAAGGTTAGATGGGGTGTGTTTAATCATAGGATCTTTTTTTGGCTCTAAACCTTCCATCACACCTTGACTCAACAATTTCATTCTCAGCTCTAACTCCTCAATTTTCTTGGATAGGTTCTCTTAGAAAAGTTTATCTTGAATTTGATAGGAATATTCATGAGAATAAGGAGTATAAAAGGTCTGATATGGAAAACAAGAGGTCTCTTGAGGAAGGGTGGGAAGGACTTGCATAGGATCAAGCTCTTTCTCAACTTCACACTTTTTATCTAGGCTTTTATCCCCTTTATTTTCCCATGATTCCACTATCATATTCTAGATTATGATTTTAGTATTAGGATTCTCTTATTTATGTAGATATGTAATTTGAGGAGAGGATGAAGTTCGCAAGAAACTTGGGATCTCCTTAGGCTTAGATTATCCACCTTATCTCCAACTTGGAATTTCATATCTAGAAGTCTCTTATTAAGGTGTGGATGTAATGGGAGAGGGAAATGAGGTCTTATATTCCACTTCATTTTTTGATAAGATGGATTGATTCATATACTTATTGGCTAAATAAATATGCCTATCAAGGTTTGATTCAAAAATAAGGTTTATCTTTCCAACTCTCTCTTCCAGTTGATTGAGAAAAAGATGACTTTGATAAGCTTGATTGGGTTCATGAGTAGGGGTAAAGTAGAACTTATAGCCATATTGGGGAGGTGTTTATGACGGCTAATAGATTTGGTGATGTTTTTCCTTGTGAATTCTTTGTGTATCTTATAATGATTAAATTAGGCCTTTCACATCTAGCATCTCACTTATCATCCTTTATCAATTTGTTCTCTTAATAGGTTCCCATTCTCTTTTAACTAGATCTAATGCATATCACCTTATTAATGAGATGACTAGGAACATCTTGACCATGTCCCCTTAGTGTGTCAAGATCTATCATGTAACTCTCATAGCCTAAGAGAGTTTGCGTGAAAGTTGAAATAGACTAATTTGAGAAGTGACTAGCTTAACTAGGAGGAGAAAGATATTGGAAAGGCTTGTTATAAGACTAATACAACTCATGAAAAGGTTGATAAGGGTTATATTGGAGTTGGTAAGGATCATGAAAAGGATGATAATAATCATACAAAGGTTTCTAGGGAATGCCATAAGCTTGAGATATCTCACCAACTTGTGTAAAAAAATACTCAACACCAAAACTAGCCATGAAACTTCATTGGGAAGCAAGAACAAAAATAAAAATTACCAATAATATTCAAAATGAAAACTTAGGTTACTTGACTAGCTGATGCAACTTTAGAGTTACCATTGATGCTTAGATAGATGCCTCTAAAGGCTAATGTGTTGAAATACAACACCAAAAATATTTCAACTTCTTGGATAATGTGTCCCATCGGGTGTACCAAAAAAAATTGTCACGTATATTTTCAATTGTTGAGGAGATGTCTCAACTCTCCTCATCTAAGCAGCATAATTCAAACACCTCTACATTGTGGGTAACCTAAGAATGAGGTAAATATCTAAATATGGCTAGTTCCCTTGATGTACTACTATTAGATCACTAATACACCTATAATTTCAAGGAAAAGTGAGAGAAGACTGAAATTAAACTATCATAAAGGTAGTGATACACCAAAATGATTGATGAATACCAACTAGGTGCGTGTCACACATGAGACCAAGAGACTAACTAGGCATACACTTCTCTAATCTCAATATTCTCACATTATAATTTCATTATGAGCTTGTGATGAGAGTTTAGGCTAAGAGGACTAGATAAGAGGCCTAAATGGCACTATTTGAATAAACTAACTCACTCAACCTTGACCCTTCATATAACACTTCACATGACTTACAAGAATATTTGAAGCTACAAATAGATGAGAGAATGACATAATAATGATAAGTAAGCAACAATCATCACTAATCAAGTTCAATAATTCAAGTGAAAACACTATGAATAGTCATAGAAGAGGTAAAATTTAGTAGTCCTTATTTATCCATGATATTCAAATGACTAGGGATTCACCATACTTAGGTGGAGCATATTTTACAAATTCCAAAATGGTTAGTTCTTATATAACTTGAGAGAGAGAAGAGAAGAAAGAAGTTAAAATGTCATAAGGACACTTGTAATGATAAGATAAGGAGTTACATGTGAAAAATAATGAAATAGGAGATAGAGAATGCAATGTATGATAGGACAAATGGCTCTCCAAGCTATGCAACTCATGAAAAGTGGCATATGAGTTATAATTTTACACAAAATATTTACCTTCATAATTCACCCCTATGTGAACATCACAAGAATAACTATGAATAATTTCTATGATGTTATTGAGAGGTATGGGTTGTATACATGATCCTCCATGAATTGGCTACATTCTTAATCACCTAGATTCCTTTGAAAGTGAGCCATCACTACCTATAGTCAAAGAAACTCCTCTTTTACACACCTTACACACTTAACTTCAAAAAGGCTTCAGGTTTTCATGAAAATACATAAAATTTATTGGATTACACTTTTAAATACCCACCATATCCTTATAATAGTTAGGTATACTTTAAAAATCCATCCACTAAAAGTTCTCACCCTTCTCACTATCATGCTCACTATGCCAATTTTGACTAGATGAGATGAGAGCTCTTGTTTATAAACTTAGGACTTTTTATGAACCATTAAATGACCATAAGGAGTTAAGAAAAGTATATATCATCCTCCTAAAGTTTATTTCATCTCTTTAAAGTCCTTAGAACCTACATAATGCATAAAATAGTTAAAGTGATCAATTATGTACCTTATCCATACAAGTATGAAATAACTAAAGTGGATGGAAATGGTTTATGTATATTACTCTATAATTTAAAAGCATTTCCAAATCCATTTTTTTCTATTTTGATTCATCTCCTTCCTTGTTTTCCTAATCAAGTCCTTATCTAGGGTTTGCAAGGGTTTTAGACCACTTCTAATCTTAAGGTTCATTCATAAAGATATAATGTTTGAACTACCAAAAAATTCCAAAATAATGAATATTAAGACCCCTGTCAACTTATATAAACTACCTTGACATCCATGCACATCCTCAAAGAAGATGTGAGTACTTAAAGTTAGCTTATAGAGATTGATTTCTCATTTCTTACAGGCCTGAGTTAGTCTTAAGAGAAAAGTGTCCTTCTTTATGGATTATTTAGATTATATAAGATTAGAAACATCTTAAATTATATCATAAACATTCCTTAGTCCATTATAATTCTCATATCATGTTATAATTTAAGATGGCCTCTCATTTGGGCATTAGGCTTGAACCTTGCCTAATAGGCATGTTTGTATACCTTTGTGGTCTAGGTCATCTTGTTGAGTTTCTCCCTTTTGTAAAAGGACTTACATGTTTTTTGGATGTAATTCATCTTTCCACACCTTCTTTTAAATTTCACTCAGTTCTTAGTTCATCTCTTTCTCTCCATTCTTCAATACTGTAGGTTTTGCTCTTAAAGGGAGTGCCCTCTATCTAAGACAAAATAGAGGGCACTCCCCCTATTTAATCATAAAAAATGAAAATTTTAGAGGATTATAAATGTAATGTATACCATATGTACCAATTTTTTTCCATTTTTTACATCATTTTACCCCCTAGCTCCTCAAACTTCCAAAACATACCCATAGAAAGGTAGACTATGTATGGTTCAACCATATGGACCATGGAATGTATTACATAGCCCTTTATATAATCTATACGAATAATGATGGTACCATTATAATATTATGATCATAATTAAGGATGTTACACCCCTAACCTATCACATGTATGAGGATAGTATTAGCTGAATTATGGCTTACTTATCCCTCTTTGACATTATATTACATTTATCTATTCTTTCTTTTGATTAATAGATCGGCCTATGGAGTAACCATGGCCTAGATAGACTATATATAGGAGGTAGTGGGTAATCATTTATCATCATATTGTGAATTCTGCTCTTATTGAAGCTTGTGGAGGTTGCCCCCTCGAAGTGGCTTGTCTATTATCATATATTTGGATATATTTCAGTCATATTTGGATATAATTCTGCTTTTATACTTAATTCTTGAAGTAATTTCATTACAAGTGGTATCAGAGCTACGATTTGGGCAATCTTGTGGGTGAAACACTAAATTTTTAAATTTTGTGATATATAAAAGAAGGTTGTGAATTTATATGAAATGTTTTTACTGGAGGTGAGAAATAATCAAGTCAAGCTTCCATTAAAATTTCAGCTTATTTGGATCTGTTTTACAAAAGTTATCACTATTTTATGTTTTTTCATAAAATTGCTCTATAGTGCGCAATTCAAAGAATTTTTCTGAGTTGTTTACATTTTTGGAAACATTAGAAAAATTTGGCTATGGTTTGTTCTTTTTATATTTTTATTTGAGGCTGAAATAATTCCAAAATTGCTTGGTCAAAGTTGGGTCAAAAGTGTCAATAAGGGTCGACATCGTAAAACCCTTTTATGGCAGGTCCACAAACTCGGGGTTGAGGAAAGGGTGCTGAAACTCCAGGTAAAAATATTAACAAGGATGAGATGGAGTCAAAAGGGGGATGTAATAAAACCTTTGTACCAGGGTTTTCTGACATAGATCACAAAGTGAGCCAGCTTGACTATAGTGTGCAAGGCATTCAGAGTGAGGTGCAAGTCATACAATCTAATATGCAATCCATACCAGATAGTTTGGGAGATATCATGATGGATTTGAACATTAATCAATCAAATCATCAATCTAACTCTATTTCACAAACCCACCAGGGTGGTTCTCCTAACTAGTCTACTTCAAATCTAACTCCATGGCCACAAAGGAACCTACTACCAAAGGTGGATATGCACAAATTTGATGGAAAAGATCCACTCAATTGGCTCAACCAAATGGAGATTTTTTTTGACCTACATCAAATTCCAAGTGGATAGAAGGTTACCATGGCATCCTTGTATCTTGAACCTGATCAATTCATTTGGTATCGATGGTTGTGTGCTCAAAAGAAAAAGATGACTCTCAATGTCACCTGGTCAGGTTTTACAGAGGAGGTAAATTACACTATGGCAATAATGTCATAGAGAATTAATTCAGTCAACAGGCAAAATTGCCACAAACTAACTCTGTGAAGGATTATATTCATCATTTCTATAACCTATCTTTACGTGTGGAGACAATTTTTGAAGCAAACTTGAATGACCTATTTTTGGGTGGACTCAAGGACCACATTCAACATGAGGTATGCATGTTTAATCCACTTAATATTTTTGAATCTATTATCCTAGCACGTAGAGCTGAGAAAAAATTCATAGCCAACAAGAAGCAGCCATTCACTCACTTCAAAGATCATAGCATATCATCACCAACATTTCCTCCACCTACTAGATTGACCCCTCAACAAATTGAAGAGAAACATGCAAAAGGATTATGTTTTGGTTGTGATAACAAGTGGAGTAAAGGACATAAATGTGCTGAGAAGAAGTTATTCTACATTGAGGGACAAAATAAAGATGAAGAAGCAGATGATGCCTCCAATGATGATGAGGAAGATATAGAGGAGGTACCTAAAGATTCCCAACCCACAATCTCTTGTCATGCACTTGCAGGTATTAGCACTTCACAAAATCTTAAGGTGGTGGGTTTCCTCAAGAAACAGGAGGTGACAGTGTTGATTGATTTAGGGAGCACACATAACTTTATAAACCATAAGTTGGCCACTTGATTGAAATGCTTCATCTACCCAGCACTAGAATTTCAAGTCATGATTGCAGATGGTGGCACAATTAATTGTTCAGTCAAATGCCATAGTATTAAGCTTACTATGGGTGGGTATAATTTTGACTCTCCTATGTTTGAGATTCCCATGGGTAACACAAACATTGTTTTGGGAGTCCAATGGCTCACAACCTTAGGTACCATTGAGATGAACTTCCAAGAACTATTCATGCACTTTCATTCTGAAGGTAAGAAAATTGAACTACATGGATTACATGCAAAATCTCCACAATTGGTTAGTTCACATCAGATGACCAAGATGTTAAAAAAGGGGGTAGAGGGAATTATTACATGATTATGCTCCATAGAAGTTCAACCCACATAGGTATCTACACATTCTGATCTACAAATAATTCTTGAAGACCACTCATCTATTTTTGGGGCCATGCCAAAAGGACTACCACCAAAAAGAGAACATGATCATGCCATTCAACTAATTCCAAGTAGTCAACCACCAAATATCAGACCATATAGATATCCATATGAACAAAAGAGTGAAATTGAAAATATGGTCCATGAGATGTTGGAAGCAGGGATCATCAAGCATAGCCAAAGTGCATATTCATCACTAGTGGTCATGGTGTGAAAGAAGGATGACACATGGAGGATGTGCCCAGTTATAGGGAACTCAACAATTACACCATCAAAGATAAGTTTCCTATTCTAGTAATTGATGATTTAGTTGATGAGTTGCATGGTACTAATTATTTCACAAAATTGGATCTTCACTCAAGGTACCATCAAATTAGAATCAAGGATGAAGATGTTCATAAAACTGCTTTTAGAACACATGAGGGCCATTATGAGTTTTTGGTAATGCCCTTTGGTCTTACAAATGCACCATCTACTTTTTAGAGCTTGATGAACACTATTTTTAGGCCTTTTTTAAGGAAGTTTGTGCTAGTTTTCTTTGATGACATATTGATTAATAGTCAGACATGGGAAGCACATCTGCAACATGTGAAATAGGTGTTGATAGTTTTGGAGAAGCACCAAATTTATGCGAAGCCATCTAAATGTGCTTTTGGAGTATAGGAGGTAGAGTACCTCAGTCACATTGTTTCCCATGAAGGGGTAAAAGTTGATCCCCAGAAGATCAAAGTGATAATGGAATGGCCCATGTCAAAAACTCTCAAAAACCTTCGAGGGTTCCTTAGACTAACAGGTTACTATAGAAAATTTGTGAAAGGTTATGGTAGCATAGCAGCCCCACTCACTACATTACTAAAGAAGGATGCTTTCCATTGTAATCATGATTCCACCAAAGCATTTGAGAAACTAAAAGTAACTATGTGCACCACTCCAGTTTTGGCTACTCCAAATTTCTCACAAACATTCACTATTGAATGTGATGCTTCTGGGTCTAGATTGGGGGCAGTACTAATGCAGGAAGGAAGACCCATTGCATTTGAAAGTCATAAATTCAAAGGTAAGAATCTACAAAAACCTATCTATGAGAAATAAATGATGGCTATTCTTCATTCAGTTAAACAATGGAGGCCTTATCTGATGGGTAGACACTTTAAGGTGAAAATGGATCATGATAGTCTCAAATACTTTTTGGAGAAAAAATTATTATCTGAGGAAAAACAAAAATGGGTAACCAAAATGTTGGGTTATGATTTTTAAATCATCTACAAGAAGGGTAAAGATAATGTAGTAGCATATGCACTATCTAGATGGGATGCATCCACAGAAGCATTACTTTGTGCAATGTCCATATTACAAGCAGATTGGGTGGATGAAGCTAGGTTAGAATGGGAGCAAGACAAGGATACACAAGTTCTAATTTAGAATCTCCAGCAAGGTAATTTATCCTCTAAAAAGTTTGAATGGAAAGGTAATGTCCTATGGTATAAGGGTAGGTTATACTTGTGCAAAAATTTAGAGCTTAAGCATAAGATTCTTCCAGAGTTACGTGCATCTCCAATTGGGGGACATTCAAGGTTCTTGAAAACTTATCATAGAATTAAGAAAGAATTATTTTGGGAAGGACTCAAGGGAGATGTACAAAATTTTGTGGAAGAATGCTTGATATGCCAATAGAATAAAGGTGAAATAGTTAAGACCCCAGGTTTGTTACAACTGTTAGCAATTCCTAGTCAAAGGTGGGAGGAGATTTCTTTGGATTTCATCATTGGGTTGCCTTGTTCTAAAGGTAATAATCATATTTTGGTCATTGTGGATAGGCTTACAAAATATGCCCATTTTGTGCTCTCTCACACCCATTTTCAGCAAGTACAGTAGCGGTTATTTTTATGGAAGTAGTTGTCAAATTACATGGAACCCCAAAAATAATTGTAAGTGATCATGATCCTATTTTCACTAGTAATTTCTAGACTGAACTATTTTCTTGTTTGGGTACTTAGCTAGCTCATAGCTCATCTTACCACCCCCAATCCGATGGACAAACTGAAGTGGTTAACAAATGTTTAAAGGGGTATCTCCATTTTTTTGTATCAAATAAACAAGAACATTGGGTTAAATGGCTACCACGTACAGAATGGTGGTATAACACATCTTTCCATACCTCTTCTAAAATGTCTCCATTTCTATCACTATATGGTTACCATCCACCTTCCATCACTTCTTCATTAAAGGTGAACACCAAGGTTCGAGATGTGGAAGAGCACATTCAACATCAACAAGAGGTTTTGGCTAGTTTGAGAGAGAATTTGGCCTTGGCACAAAATATGATGAAGCAACAAGTAGATCAACATCGTAGTGAGCAAAATTTTGAGGTGGGTGACTGGTATTTGTTTGTTTGCAGCCTTACAAGTAGATGTCCTTGAAGCAATAGAAAAAGGACAACAAGCTTGCTCATAAGTATTATGACCCTTATCAGGTTCTACAAAAAGTTGGAAGTGTGGCTTACAAGCTTGAGTTACCTCATTCATCTCACATACACCCAATATTTCATGTTGCTTGTTTGAAGAAGGTCATTGGATAGAAATTTTCCACCCAGACAGAGCTCCTAGAACTAGATGAAGAAGGACGAGTCACTCCAAACACGTAGTGAGAGGTTGAGAACCAAAGAGATTAGGGAATATTTGATCAAGTGGAAAAACTAAAGTAGTGAATATGCAACATGGGAAGGTGAAGATTTTCTGCAACAACATCTAGAGTTGTTCAATGTTGAAGACAATGTTGGTTTGAAGGGGAAGGGCATGCTATGCCCCTAACATATCACATGTATGAAGATAGTATTAGCTGACTTATGGCTTACTTATCCCTCTTTGACATTATATTACATTATCTATGCTTTATTTTGACTAGTAGGTCAGCCTATGGAGTAACCATAGCCTAGATAGACTATATATAGGAGGTAGTGGGTAATCATTTATCATCATATTGTGAATTTTACTCTTATTGAAGCTTTTGGAGGTTGCCCCCTCGAAGTGTCTAATCTATTATCATATATTTGGATATATTTCAGTCATATTTGGATATAATTCTATTGTTATACTTAATTCTTGAAGTAATTTCATTACAAAGGAATTATAATATTAATTAATCACTTCAACCTTTTACTTACCCATCCATACACCTTTTTTAATCAAGGTTTAATGCCATCTCTTGACTATGTTTACTTCAAGGCATTGTACCTATAGATGCCCTGCATGGTTTACATTGAATTCAATGCTCAAATAACTTTATTTAAGATTAAATTATCATTTAAAAATTATTTTGACCCATTTTTTCTCCTTTGGTTATGTATACATCAATAATCTTAACTCTTTTACTCTTTATCCTTGTATAGTCATACACAACCAACTGTGTTTAAATGAGGAAGACCCTATATATGAAGATTATTCTTGGGAAAGATTTCACATAACATTTGATTCACTATATCAATTTAGAATAATCTTAAATATAATAATGTATGTTTTTCTATTCTTAATATTATGCTTTGGACTATGAGACTTTACAATCAGCTATAGGTGGATAGTCTAGGCTATTTGTATGAACTATCTCCACCTCCTTGTGTGGAAATAAGGTCTTGAAATGTCATTAGTATCCCCATAATTCATATTAAATTCATATAATCATGATAAATGCTTAATCACTTCTTAAAAATATGAATTTAAGTCTTTTTACCTTCCTTGACCTACAAGACTATGATTTCTCTCCTAAGCTTGGTTGTAGATTAGTATTTTGAATGATGGGACACCTGCAGGTGGTCATGGGAGACAAATCATAGTATATTATTATCTTTAAGTGGCCTTTAGGTCATGATTAATCCTTTAAAATATTTTAAACCATTAAATTATGGTGGCATGGTCTAGTACCAAATTGGGTGAAGAGTCTCCTTGAGTTTCAAACCTGTAGGTTTCACTACTTGAATTTAGTGCATGAAAGTGTAACTTTGGGATTTTCAACAACCATCCTAATTAAGTCATATTCCTTCCATATTTTCATATATCTTATCCTATGTATATTATATAATAAAAATTTGTTATGATTCACCAATAGCTTTGACATCTCTGTTATATGACCTTCACCAAATGGCCCAGACCTCTATTTTTCTAGTTTTAGGAAAAGGTCCCTAAATTTATAGTCATCTCTCCTTATAAAAGTTCCTCATAGTTTTCCTAAAAACTCAAAGACTCTCATGGGTATGTTATGATCAAAAACAATGATATGACTCCTAAGAATTATCACATCTCATGCTTTCAGCTTTCTATATAGCTCCTTGGCTCTCTGTTAAGCCACTAATAGGTGGTTATGCTAATGTATAGATAATGAAGATGAGGATGGGAAGTATGCATTAAATTTGACCTTTAATGGGTTTATTTCTAACTAAATAATTTTAAATTCACTCTTCACACTTTAAAGGATCTAAAACAAGTGTCAATACTTCCTTTTCAATATGACTATGACTTCCTTCATGAGAACACCTGTAGGTGTGTATGAGTTGTATCCAAGCAATAAAAACATGAAATATGAACCATACTCATGGAATATGCCTTTATTAGTCATTTTATCTCCCCTAAATGTATTAAAATTAATAATTATGATGTTTTAAAACTTAAAACAAGATCACACTCCTCATTTCAACATCTTACTTTCATGTAGGTGTAGTTTAATGGTGTAGACTGAGTAATCATGGTTGAGTGATTAGTTGTTATAATCTTCATTATGATAGGGAAAGATAAAAACTTGAATTTTTTTAATATGAGAGTGTATTAATTCTCTCAAGGCCATAATTATATCCTCATTGATGTGTTAAATACCTTAACCTAGCTCTCTCAGTTGACTGTGCATGATAGTCATGGAGCAAACTGACTGCATGATAGTTATGACTGAAAAATCATGAAATGTTTCTTTGGAGAATGATATTGAAAGGTGAAGTAAAAATTTAACATTTAAATCATGATAATTAATCTATCACCACCTTTTGAAGCCACCATTAGAGCATGAATATTCTAAAAATGATGGAAACCTACTAGCCATCTTCAAATGAGACCAATCTATAAGCTTGAGATGATTTGATTATCAAAAAACCATGAAAAATGAAACCAATAATTTTTATAATTATATTGGATATCCAAAATCATATGGAATAAATCTTAACAATTGGATTGTAAGTAATTATCCATGCAAGAGCAAAACCTATAGGGTGTAGGAAATAGTGAGCAAAAAATCACAATCAACTTGTTAGAGATGTTTAATAAAGCACATTTGACCAATCCTTAAAAAATTATTATGTAAATTAATCTATGTGAGTTTAATTTCAACTCCTAAATGCATTTGACCTATAAGTTTTCCAACTGTATGCACCAAGCATAAACATGTTGACCAATTTTGCATGTCTAAAAGGAGATGAAAAGTAGAATGGTTTTATCTCAAATTTGGAATTTGTATAGTATTTAACTCATGGAAATGATTTTAAGGAATTTTAAGAGTCATTTCACAACCTTATCTCATGTGTCACACTCCCTTATGGATTGTACAAGTGCCAAACTCTTCCTTTTTCCAATAAAATTGCTCTTTCCTTTAAAGAACCTACCAATTTTTAGTTATAAATAGTTAATTAAGACTTATTACGACACATTTTCCATGAAATAACATTTTTAAACATTAAAATTTCCTAAGGAGGCCATACAACTCATTTAATGCTCTATATTGACCCCTAAAATGACTCTAAAAGACATAAAGATTAAAATGACTAATGACCACGGCTAATATGACATGGAATGATATCATAAGACTTATAATACTCCATATGAAAAAATATTAGACCCCTAAAAATAGTTAAAGATCAATTTTTTACCTATAGGGGTCCCAATTTGACTTGTAGGGTCAAATTTGGTCAAAAATTAACATGAAAAGAAATATTACAAACATCAATATTTCCAAATGTTTCCATGGGGAGAATCATGGTGAGATTTATATTTAGACAAGGGAGACAAAAATATGAGCTCAAATCTCACTAATGTCTATATAGCTACATCCACCTTAACAAAGGAGATAGTATTTACACATAGCAATTGATCCTAGAAATTCTTGCAGAACCTAGACTTAGATAGAATGAACACCTAAAATAATGACCAAAACAATGGCAACCCAACCCTGAATAGAGGAAAATCCCCTATTTATAAGTTTTTTTCTCATTTCAAATCTATAATTGCCAAAGTCCTAGTAATATTCTCTTATCTGGAAAATATTCCTTTGCCACACTTGAAATATTCATGTAATTTCAAGGAAAATGATTATTGCAATTGCCTTTACAAGGAATTATTGAGTTTTTCAACAAACCCTTTTATTTTATTGGATGGAAATATTATTAGATGAGTTGGAAGGAGAATATTCATGGTGGAGGAAAACAAACCATTTGTCTTTATGTGAAACTACCTAAAGATGCTCTGGGCCACTTGTTTGCATAGCTGAAACCTCTTGGATAGTTTCCCTTTTCTTTATGCATGCCATGGAAAAAACTACTCTTACAATGATTTATTGGGAATATTATGGACCCATAGCCACTTAAATGATATTATTTGGAGTGGCCCACCTTGTATTTTTAGACCTGTAATATTCTCAAATTTTGATGAGCAAAATTTGAGAAAATATAATACCCAAGTTTACTTGACCCATTTACCTTTCTGGCTCCAACTTTCCTTTTAACATTTTGTATTTTTATGCTTCCTTCATTTTTTAAATTCATAAATTCATTATTTTCAACTTTTGACCCAATTAAGCAAATGTTGGACCCTCTCATTAATTTAAAAATTATAAATTTCTAGGCTGGAAATCTTCAAATGTGTACATAAGGGATTCATAAAGCCAAATTAAATTAGCATGAATTGAGCATTGACTTCTCTATTTTTTAAAAGTAATTTTCTCTTCTTATGCAAGCTTTATCTGAGGTCAGCAATATATCATCAATTATACAAGCATAAACCCCTTCATACTGACATGTCAAAATTATAGCAACATCAACAAGTTGAAAGTGCTTTGTCATCTTTAGATTTCTTGCAGAGTCACCATGCCTCATTTTATATTTAGCCTAGTCAACCTGCTATCATTGGTGAAAGCTCCACCAATTGGCTTACATAGGGTCCTATTCTTTATATGACATGTATGTCACTATGGCATCACCATGTCACTTTGTTCATTAACTTGAAATGTGACCATTTCCCCTAAGACATGTGTTAACATGTCATTAAGTTTAGATCATTGAACAATCCACATAAGACTAACATTGTTATGTCCTTATTTACATGATGAATGCGAGCATGCCCCATGGTATCCCTATGGGTTATAAGCATCCCCTTGTCATTAGATTTTTATTATGATCCATTATATCCTTATAAAGACCCTCGAGATCATACCACTTGGATAATTCATGAATTTATGCATCTTATACAATCAATCTCAGCTCAGACTAACATCCTTTCACCATGTGGTTATTCTTTATTTGGCCCAAATCCTTTGATAAGTTAGCTCTCACTTGTGTTGTTGATCTTGAATACTTATAGAACATGGACTAATGATCTAAAACCAAAGGATCAAATGCCATTGGCTATCAAATATGGCCTAAATTTGGCATCTACACACCTATGATTTGAAATTTACATGAATGTATTTGATGAGTGTGCAACCATCAAATTTAAGCCCAAATAGATAATCATCGATCTTAATTTTGATGTTCACACACCCATTATTTGACATCTGCATGAACATCTTTAATGGGTGTATGACCATGAAATTTAGTCCTTGATATATATTTATCATGGCTCAAATTTTACATCCATGTGCTCATTATTTAACATTTACATAACTATCAATGACATCTACATGACTGCCAAATTTAAGCCCTAATGGATAATTTTTATGATTTAAATTTGACAGCAATGTACCTATCATTTGAGTTTCACATGACCATTAATGACATCCATGCAAATATTAAATTTAATCCCTAGTGAATAATGGTTTAAATTAATTTTTATGTCCACATGACCATCAATGACATCCATATGGCCATCACACTAATTGCTCAACTATTTGAAATCTTGCATCTTGAGTCAAAAAAAAACATGAAGGTACCAAACTTGCAAGAGATATTTATGGCATATAAAATATTTATTCTTTGTGATCCTTTGACCATGAGATGATTTTCATGTAAAATTAAAAATTACATAAGTGCACTAAAAAGTCAATTTCTACATTTTTTTTGAGCTTTGCTTAAGAAGTTCTCATTCTAGTTCACACCATCAATCTCATTTGCATGGATCAAGCATGGACCATATATATTTATGCATAAATCCAAATACTTTAATTTTCATTCTATTTGATCACTAATATGGTCCCCATGAGAGTGATGTTTAACACCTTCATGCTCATCCTAGGGCTTTGCTAAAACCTTGACCTTTTTATGCATCATTGGATCAACTTGTTATGGACCTTTTGTCTTTCAAGACTTTTATATTTGTCATTTTTGTCTTCATTTAGACATTTATTTTAGACATTTTATCTGAAACAATTTCTTTGAATAAATTGAGCTTTTCATTTTGCTTAAACAATTGAATTTTATAAGGCTTTTTTGCATGGCCAAAATTCTCGAAGGGCAAGTTCCCTTTGCAATTTTTTCATGGGAAAAAATCCCAAAGGAAATGTACCTACAAATTTTTTATCATGGATTAAATATCAGACTAAAATAATCCTTCGATATTTTTGTGAAAAAAATTTCCCATGTAAAGAGGACTATATACATACTAAGTAAAGACTAAATAACACTTAGTTTATTCAACATAAAACTTGACATTTGACATGAATAATTGAAAGTAGTAATTTGGATAAGGACTTAGGCATTTAAACTTAACAAGGGCTCAATTACTTCACTTCAATTTTAGGAATTAACAATAGCTCTCACCTAGGTATTCACACCCCTTTTAGGTGTGCAAATAACCCCAAAATGTAAGATTAGTTTCCAATCTAATGGGTCACAAAGTCAAGACTTAACAAATTGATCAACAATAACTCATGGAGGCTCAACAAAATATGGTAGACTTAACAAAAATAGATCAGGAGGATCTAGAAATGAACACACACAAATACATAAATGGAAACTATACAAATAAGGCCTAAAGTAAAGGGGAAACAAAGTGATGAAACAACAAAGGACAAAACACTATACAAATTATAGACAATTTTAGGTTATGGACTCAATCTAGGAAGTTCTTTAGATGTCTACCATTGACTGGAAGCTCTAATATTTTACTATCTAGGTCTCTCAAAAAGAAAGCATGTTCCCCAATCTAATATTTAATGGAATAGGGACCCATCCATAAGGCATCAAATTTACCATGATTTTCTTTCTCTTCATGTTTTTTGTCCCAAAGTAGAACCAAATAACCTACTTGGAAGGTTCTTGGAGTGACCTTCCTATCAAATATTGTCTTTAGATTTTCCTTGAACTTAAGGTGTCTCTCATGAGCTTGTCTTTGAATTTCATCAAGATCAATAACTTTTCTCATCCTTATATCATAGTGGTTGATTTTCTCATGATCTTCTAGTTATTTCAATAACTAATAAGTTGGCAAATGCAAATTTACAGGCCAAACTATTTGAGCTCCATAGACAAGCTTAAAAGGGATTTTACCTGTATCTCTCTTAGGTGTGATCCTATTAGCCCATAAATCAAACTTTAGCTATTCACTCCATTTATTTCATTTTTTACCTAATTATTTTGAGTAGGTTCTTATTACTAGATTATTCTTACCCATTCCCCTTGTGTGTTGCTTTATTTGTAGGAATTACCTCAACCCATTTTGTGAAGTAGTTAGTTGTAACTAGTATCCATCTATGTCTAGTGCTTAATGAAACAATAATTTATCTAATCAAATCCATTCTCCATTATCTAAATGGGCCTTCAATCATCATAGGTTGAAAAGGAAGAGAATCCAAAGTTTTCATCCTCCCAAAAAAGCATTGATACTTCTCACACTTTCTAACTATCTAAGCAACATCCTTGAATAATGATGGCCACTAATAACTAGATCTCAAAATTTTATGAGCTATAACCTTAGGCAAATTACCCCATCTAGATTCTTCCATGTTAGTCCATTCTTAGTCAAAAGGTATTTTTGGGAGACAATTTTGAGAGTTCTTCTATGATTTTATTCCAAGTTAGGGGGATAATTCATATTTTGAAAGTAGTAAACAATATCTCTATACCACAGAGATGTGTTAAATTAAATCAAGGAATCATGAACATTAAAAATAGTAGTGTTTACCTTAACATATTGCAAGTTGGTCTCAGCCATAATCTTGACTAGACCCATCCCTCTTACTAACTTGGTGGTCTGAATATCCATGTCATACTCTTATAACTTATTATCCTACCTACATCTCTTTATGGATACTTTAGTTTGAGTCAAGATGTCATTCACCATTATATGTAGGACATAAGCAATAATCTTTGAACTTAGAATATAATGCCTAAATGTCTTAACATGTTTTAAGAGAGTGGAAATCTTGTTTTCCCATTATAATATAGTTTAGCTCAGGACCTTGCATAGCTTTGATAAAGAAAGCTATAGGATACTTTTGACTATATTCATTCTTTTACAAGAAGGCAAAAACAACAATATTATATGATGAAAAAGAGAATATCTGAAATGGCTTAGTGTAATCAAGGCTAGCCAAAATAGGGTCAGACTTTAAAGCTCCTTTGATGGCATTGAATGCTTGCATGACATTTTCCTCCCATTTGATGATTTTTTCATTATTCAACATGGAATTAATAGTCAAATTAATCTCTAAAAAATTAGACACAAACCTCCTTAAAAAATTAATTCACCCAAAGAAGGAATGAATTCCCTTTTTAGACTACAAGACAAGCACTTTGTCAATGGATTCTATCCTCTTAGGGTCAATCATGACACCATATTTGGACACTATATGTCCTATCAACTTGGAATTTTGTACTCCAAAGTTTCACTCCTTTATATTAATCAAAATTCCAAACTCCTTACATCTAATAAACACCTTTTCTAGATGCTCTAAATGTTCTTCTCTAGTCTTAGAGTACATAGTAATATCATCCTGATACACAATAATGAATTCATTAATTATCCCTTCAAAAGATATGTCCATATCTCACTATAATGTTTTACTAGCATTAATTAACCTAAAATTCATCCTCATATATACACACATAGCCCAAGGCATTTTGAAGGATGTATTGGGTCTCTCTGATTCCTTTACCACAACCTAGTTGTACCCTGAGAAACCATCTAATGTGGACAACATATCTAATCTATAAATACTATATAATAAGTTCTCCATATTTGGTAGGGGATAATTATCTTTCAAATAAGCCTTGTTCAAATTTTATAAATCCACACATAAGTAGATGTCACCATTCTTCTTCTACATAAGGACTAAGTTCACTGCCCATGATGAATACTTGATGGGTTGAATGATTCCATCATCCCTCATCTTCTTTAACTCATCCCACATCTTAGTGGCCAAGATGGGATTAATAGGTTTATGTTTCTATCAAGCTGTAATGGGATGACCTAATGGAACAAGTCTTCCCTATATGCTTTCAATTCATAATAAGACCATGCTAAGTAATCCTAGTACCTTTTCAGTAGATACATCTAATCTTTCTTCTCAACTGCACTTAGGTGAATAACTATCCAAACCTTTCTTAGATTATCATGATAACCCAAATCTCACTCAGTCATGCCTTTTAAAATGAATGAGTCTCTTGATTTAATTACATCAGCTCCATCAAAAGATGCTTCTAAACTTATGAGTCCTCTAGGGAGCATGTTTATTTTCAGATGAATAATGTCCTTCCAAAACAAGACCTCCTTCCCATCATAGACCTAAACCATGGATTCCAAGTCTATGAGGTGATCATACAATTTAGCTTCACAATTCAAAAACCACTTACTTTGGTCATCATCATTAAACACCTACCAATGATGAACTTTTTTTGGGATTAAAGGCCTAATAAGCACCTCCACTTGACACTAATAATGAGGGATCATATTTTCAATATCAAATTGAGTACCTAACCCTACTATTTTATCATCCTCTTCATTGAAACTTTTATCATGATAACAAAGATTGAATGCATAAAAGAATTCAAGTAAATCTCACACAACATTTTGATATTTTTATAACCTTTTATTTTTGGTAGCATAAGCATTATGAACTTGATTTACCACTAGCTAAGAATCACCCTTGAAAATCAAACTTTTATTTCCATATTCATGGGCAATCCTTAAACCAAGAAAGAGTGCCTCATACTCAATAGTATTAATTATGCACTCAAAAGAAAGCTAAAAAGAAAACATAAAATATTTACCATTAGGGGCATATTAAAAAAAACCCTATCTCCATTTCCAAGATTAGATCAAGCCCCTATTGACACTTGGATTTGCACCCTTTAAGAGATGTTCAATTCTCCTCATCCAAGCAGCAAAATGGAATCATCTCTCTTGTTGTGGGTGACAATTTCGTAGAGATGAATCTCTAGATTAGGGGATATCTCCCCTTGATGCACCTATAAAACTCTTTATAATCTATCAAGTGTGTATTTAAAAGGTAAGGAAAACAATTAAGAGAACAAAATGGTGATGCACTAATGAATAATGTCCTTCCAATTTGAATGAAAATACACTACTTAAAGACCAACAAAGATTTTTTCACACAAAACCCACAACTCTTTGTGAATTGTCACAATAGTGTTTCACATGTTATATTCAAGAAGACACTCGACATCCAAGAAAGAAACATACAAATCCAAGAAGTAATATATTTGTAAACCACTTCTAAAATGTCTATACACTTAAGAAGGAATACTAGCAAGGACCTGTAACAATACCCTTTCTATACATTTGGTAGGTAATCAAGGATAATAGGTTAGGAAAGATAAACTCTCACTAAATAAGAAAAAAATGATTTGAACTGATACACAATAGTACAACATGTGATTGGAAAAAAACTTGTATTTTTTCTTCATAAGTTCTACAAGTACAAATCTAGCTAGAGTTTCACCATAACTAGTGGCGGCTATGAAAATGAGCTAACATGATGCATATATATATCCTTGAGAGGTAAAGCAATCAAAGGAGGTCCAAGGTTCACTAAGACATGTGTCATCCTAAAAGGATTAGTTACATTTGCATGGAATATAAGTGGGTGAGCTATGGCATGCCACTGAATGGATCAGTTATAATGAGTTACAATTGAACTAAAGCCTCAGTTATAATTGAATTAGCTATAGTTTAGTAAGTTACAACTAAAATAAAATGTCTCAATTATAATTTCCACTTTTTACCTCTTATCTTTGCCTTTAGGTTCCTATCGAGTCATTCTTTTTAAACTCCAATGGCTAATTTCTATAATCTAAAATTGACATTTTGTGGGCCATCACCTTTTAGGTATTTGTTCAAAATTTTATTTCCTTGAACTTCTTATCTCATCAATTTTCTTGAAATAATTTATTCAGGTCTTTTGTTTCCTTTGTCCGTTTCTTTCAGCTTTGTGCTTGGTCCTTTATGTCTTAAACAATTTCCACAAATAAAAAATCTGAAGGAAATCATGTTTTCTTTGTACTAGACAAAATGTCCAAAATAATTGGACTTTGGCACCTTTTTAAGTTTTCTAAAAGAATTCCTCAGATAATTTCTCTGAAAGAATTCCTTTGGACTTTTTGTTTGTCCCTTTTTGGTTTTTTGAAATGACCTTTTAACAAAGTGAAAAATACCCTTTTTGAAAGTAAACATACCCTTTGGCTTCTTGTGAGTGACCCTTCAAAAAAAATTTAAGTGTCTTTTCCAAATGTAAAATACCCTTTAGAAATTTGAAAATGTCCACTCCCCTATTGAAACAATCTTTCAAGATTTTTAAAACATCCCTTCAAGAAATTTGAAATGCCCTTTAGGAAAGTTAAAAGTATCCTTCCATAAAAATAAAGTGTCCTTCAAAAAAAAGAAATGATCCTTTGAAAATGTAATTTCCCCTTCAAAAAAATTTCAAGTGACCCTTTAGAATATTTGTAAGTGTCCACTTTCTAAATAAAATACTCTTCAAGAAAGTTGAAATTCCCTTCAGACTTTCTGAAAAGTACCTTTCAACCTTTTTGCAAATGACCCTTCAGAAAAGTTGAAAGTGTCCTTTATCTTGAAAAATTCCTTCAAAAAATTTGAAGTGGACCATTTCTTGTGAGAAAGATACCCTTTGAGAAAGTTATTTTAGACAAAATGTCTAAAACAATTCCTTCAAAAAAAGTTACAAGTTGCCCTTTAAAAAATCTATCTCAGATAGATTGTCTGAAAGAATTTAGCAATTAAACAAAAACTTGAAGACAAAAACCTGAAAGAATAAACACTTAGAAAAAGACAAAAATAATCCCTTTGAAATAATTAGACTTGTACATTTTTTTGGGCTTGACAAAGAACACTTATTTTGAAGAAAAACTAAGTACTAGACCTAGCCATTGATATAGACCTAGATGATTTTTTGCAAATAGGGGTGCCCAATTTTGGCATGAAGGACAAAAAATTGGTCAACATCCCCATCAAAGCACATCTTCCAAATCACACTTTTGCTTTCATATTCAACTTCCAGAATAATAGGTTATTTGTTAGTATCAACATTTTAAACAAAACTACCCAAATCAACATATATGTACAACACTTCATTAAGAACATGTTTTGGATCTTCAATTATATGTAGCATATTTATCTCTATATAAATTCTGATGATCTTACCCTTCAATGTAATTATGGAATAATAAAGTTCCATCTACACACTTCCACCCATGCTAGTATCCCATTTTCATGACAACAACATCCCCCATTTAGGTAGGCAGTCTACAACTAACACATCCATATTCATGTACTTATTAGGATGAACTACCAAATGTATAACTAATACCTTAACTTTTCTCACAACTAGTACCTCTCATGAGTCCATGGCATAAAATTTTCCAAATGCTAACATAATATTTACTTTAATCTTGTTTAGGATACCTAGGGGCATTACATTGTAAGAAGCTCTAGAATTAAACATATAGTTGTGGATAATCAAGCCATTAATAAGAAGGGTTGTATAAAATGAATCCACATTCAACTAACTCTCCATTGATGTAGTCCCCAAATAGACCTCCAAAGCAATTTTAATAACTTCTTCTAATTCCTCTTCTTATTTTTGGGGTGCTTGGGGTGATTCAATTTCATTTGTAGTAGACCTCTCACCAAATTCTATGCACTCAAAATCCCTCTTCTTATGTTTAGGTATTTGTAATAATTCAAAAAGTGGCACGATGATTTTTATTTGACTCGACACTTGGGCCATATCACACATGCTATACTGAAAAAGAGGTGTATTTTGTATAAGGGTAATAACACCTTCAACTAGGATGCAATCACTTAATTTTTGAAGTGGAGTAGCTAGGATGGATTAACACTCTTGACAATAGTCTTTAGGGGTAGATTTATCTTAATATCACATGCACCCTTAGGAATACTTGATAAGATGGGCATTCTATTTCTCTTATTAGGATCACCTATAGTCTTAGTAACTTAGGACATGGGTGTTATCTTGAAAGCTTATAGGATTTTTATAGCTTTCTTTGATTCTATACTTGTATTCTTTACCCTTAGATTAGTAGGGTTAGTATCTTGAGAAATAACACCTAGTTGCCTACTTCAAGTAATATTCCTTCCCTTAGGTAGCTATTGCATTAATTAATAGTTACTTGTCCTCAACTAATGAAATTCCTATATGATATTTCTTAAGCATCATAGAGCATAAGTGATTAGAATCATGAATGGGTAATTTATATACTTTTACCATAGTAACATCACAAGTAAATTCAAAATTTAGGACACTCTCCATTTTGATTATGCTCCAAAATTGATCAACCATAGTAGCATTCAACATTTCTTTAGAGGCAAACATTATACTTTGGGGAATTTTATAATCAAACATAAAAATATCATATTCAGATGATGCATACTCAAGTTCATCTAAATATTCATCAATTTATTCATTAGTATCACATTGAGGGTGTATAAGGAATAACTTGTCACACCAATAAACATCTAAATTAGAATTCATAGCATCTACCTAAGTGTTTAAATTATTACGCACCTTTTTTTCCATCCCCTCTATTTTAGTTTCTATATATTATTTATTCATGTGTAGGCCTCTTCCCTTTATCATTATCTCAACTATGGAAAGTAGGCCCCATTTATACTTGATTCAAATTTGGATCCCTCTATTTATTGTTATACATATGAGGGATCCCCTTCTTAGTCATGTTATTCTTGCAAGACAACTCTTTAATAGCAGAGGCTAAAGTCTTGACAGTCTTCTCCACATTAGTTGTCTTTGTGGATTACGCCTTTTTTTGATTAACTAATTTTACATCAGCCCACTTGTTTATGGGATTCCCCATATCCTTGATGTTATTCTCAATCTAGATGGCCATATTGAATGCTAACTTTATATTCATGGGAGCCTTGTCCCTAGAGTAGAATGCAAATTTCTTGTCAAAGTCATCACAATAAATTATCAAGCATGTTGTATCACTAGGCCTGATGTTTTTAGGTAGTTGCATCATAGTTTTGTTGAACCATATATTAAAGTCCTAAACACACTCATTGGGGTTCTTATTGATGTTTTCAAACTCAACCAAAAGGAGTCTTAGATCAACTCTATCACCATATTGAATTATAAAAACATTCCTCATTTCTTCCCATGACTAAATACATATGCTAGGAAGAGAATTGAATCATTCATGAGCATCTTCCTGTAGCATGTGTATAGACAACTTAATTTACACATCCTCATTCTCAACCTCATAATCTTTAATAATATTATAAAAATCCCTTAGGTACTGATCAACACTCACTAAATTGTTTGTTTGGAATTTTGGAAGGCATTTCCTTTCTTCATCTGGGACTTCATTAGGATAATATCCCATGTCATGAAAATTTATAATGCTAAATATGTGAATGAAAAATATAGGATGTTCATTCTCATTTGGGTCCCTATGCCTCATGATTGGTTCAATTATAGGTTCAAGAACAAATGGTAAAGCGATATGAGGGGGTGAATAAGGTGGACTTAGTGGATTAAACTTAGGAGGGGATTCAACTAGTTGAGAAGGAGTTGGATAGTAAATGGGGCTATAGGTTTTATAAATACTAAGATATCTATGATAGTATTCAATAACGGGAGGATCAATAAATATTTCAAGATTATCAAAATCTTGACAATGCTGAGTCATTGAGCTTTACCCTTCAATGGGATTCCAAACTTGCTTCATTCATCTTTGATATACACTTAATGGTAAGACAATTTTCTTAGATGGGTCACTTTTGAAAGATGATCTCAATACTTCTAGCTTTACAAACAAGAAAATAATCAAAGATAAAACTAAGAATAAAATTCATAGTAGGCACTAGTCTTCCTTGAAACTAAGTGATAAAAATTAGAGTCACCACTAGAATCACAATTATAGAATATAATAGTTCATAAACTAACCATGATACATGTTAACAACATACTTTGTTGAATTTAATTATGAGATTAAAAGCAAAGACACTAAAATTTTTATAATAATGTTCAAAAGGGAAAAAACACCTTTCAACTTGAAATATTAACAACTCTTTGTAAGAAACTCAATAGATGTTAAATTATCAAATATCTCAAAACCTAATGCATCCCGAATGGAGTGATATAATGTTAATGACCAAGATAGTCCGAATGTAGCAAATAAAAAGTAGAGATCCTTCAAACTTGAAATACTTATAGCTCTCTACAAGAGTCCCTGACAACATGGGTGATAAGAAGTCTCCCTGATAATGGCACCAGTTGAATGGTGACATTGATGAACCAAAGATAATCAAATTAGTGTGAATATAGGCATATAACTTAAAAATTTATAGTATCTCTCTACAAGATTCCCCAACAACATAAGGTCCAAGGTTCTTAGCTTCTCGCTAGTAATGGTTTTAGTTGAGTGTTGGTTCCTAGTTGTACACCTCGTATACTTAGCCTTTCACGCTTGAATGAAAATGGAAAATAATGATGAAAAACCTACTAATATATTTTTATAGTTGAGGAAGTATTTGGCATTAATATTTTACCAAATGTATAAAATGACTGAGAGGCACCTATAAAGGGTATGTTCATCTCCCTGCTACTTTTGGCTCTACCTAAACCAAGTTGAGAGGAACTATGGGGTAACTTACTTACATGGAGAGATTCTATAATTCAACCTCCATGGGGATTTTTGACACAAGGAACAAATATGACTAGGGCATAACCAAGTTTGCACACTTCACCCATGAAGGTTTATCACATGATATACACAAATGATCTAAGTCATATATAAGCTACTAAAGATATATGGGAAAGTGACAACAATATTCATTTCATAGAATCTTCAATAATTGGGGTCAAATAAAATATTGCAATGATATAATTTAAAACACAAACTGTAAACACATTTCAAATATGCAAGCTATTATGTATTTACAATGAAAATAACACTTATAATATGCAAAGGATATATTATTTGTAGGGTAGGATAGGGTAGGACAAGTTGGATAATTATAAAAAATGAAGGTGGCATGTTAGTGGCCTTCAAATATCATTCTATCTTGTAAGATTCATGACATCATTCCTTAACATAGATCTATAAAAACACAAATGCAAGCTAGTGGTAAATACCAAATGATCCTTGAAATAATAGAACATACACTAAGACTAAAATTACAAAAAACTCTTTCCTATCAAATGCATAAACCTATGGTGCACTAACAAGTTATTCAACATGTCCTAAAATAATGTAGAAAGGGTTTTATAACCCATATCCATGCTCAAAATGATAACTAGTAATGGACATAAAACTAGATATCCAATCAATAATATTTACAAAATATATTGTTTCACTTCATCAATAGTAAATAACAAAGAACCACAAGCATTTTCATTAACTTGAAAATAAATATTGCAAACATCAATATTTTGAAATGCTTCCATGGGGAGAAGCATGGTGAGATTGTTACTTGACAAGGGATACATAAATATATTCTCAATGCTCACTAATGGTTGTATAACTATAACCACCTGAGCAAGGGAGACAATATCTACACACAATAATTGATCATAGAAATTCTTGCATAACCTAGACTTAGATAGAATGAACACCTAAAAAAATGACGAAAATAATGGCCAACCAACCTTAAACAAAGGATAATCCCTCGATTTATACATTTTTTACCCATTTCAAATCCACAATTTCCAAAGTCCTACCAAGATGCTCTTAGATGGAAAATATTCTTTTGAAACACCTAAAATCTTCATGTAACTACAAGGAATTTTTTTTTGCAACTACCTTTATAAGGAATGATGGAGGTTTACGACAAACCCCTTGATTTTCTTGGCTGAAAATATTTTAATACAAGGTGGAAGGAGAATATTCATGGTGGAGGAAAGCAAACCATTTGTATTTATGTGAAACTACTTAAGGATGCCTTGGGCCACTTTTTTGCACAACTGGAACCTCTTAGATAGTTTCCCTTCCCTTTATGCATGCCATGGAACAACTTGCTCTTACAATGATTTTATATGAATATTATGGACCCATGGCCACTTAAATGATCTTCTTTGGAGTGGCCCACCTTATATTTGTAGACCTAAAATTTTCTTTCTTATGGAGGAACATAGATGAGCAAAATGTGATAAAATACAATACCCAAGTTTACTTGAGCCATTTACCTTTTTGGCTCCAACTTGCCTTTTCACGTTTTGCATTTTAGGGATTCCTTCATTTTTTTAATGCATAAATGCATTATTTTCAACTTTTGACCTAATTGAGCAAATTCTAGACCCTCTCACTAATTTGTAAATAGTAAATTTACAGATTTTAAATCTTTAAATGAGCACAAAAGGGATTAATAAGGATAGATAAAATTGTTATGCATTGAACATTGACTGCTCTATTTTTTAAAAGTAATTCGCTCTTCTCATACAAGATTTATCTAAGGTTAGCACTAGATCATCAATTATGTGAGCATAAACTCATTCATACTAGAATGTCAAAATTATAGCAATGTCAACAAGTTGAATGTTCTTTGTCATCTTCAATTTTCCTATGGAGTCACCATGCCTCATTTGCTATTTAGCCTAGTCAACCTGCTACCTTTGGTGAAAACTTAACCAACTGGCTTAGATAGGGTCCTATTCTTTATTGATGTGTATGTCAGTATGGAATCACCATGTAACTTTGTTCATTAACTTGAAATGTGATCATTTCCCCTAGGACATGTGTTGATACATCATTAGGTTTGTATCATTGTATAGTCTACCTAAGACTAGCATTGCTAGGTCCTTGTCTACGTGATGAATGCAAGCATGCCCTATGGTAGCCCTATGGGTTCTTAATGTCCCCTTGTCATTAGATTTTTATTATGATCCATTAGATCCTTATCAAGTCCCTTGAAATCGTGTCACTTGGATAATCCATGTAATTTTACATATTACATAGTCAATATTGACTTAGACTAACATCCTTCCTCCATGTGGCTACTCCTTATTTGGCCCAAGTCCTTTGACAATTTATCTCTCACTCATGCTATTGATCTATAACCTTAATGGAATGTGGACCATCAATCCAGATCTAAAGGATCAAATGCCATTATCTATCTAATAAGGATTAAATTTGACCTCTACATGCCCATCATTTGATGTCCATGTGAATGTCTTTGACAGGCACAAAAACATCAAGTTTAATCCCCAATAGATAATCACAAAGCTTAATTTTGATGTTTGCACACCCATCATTTGATTTCCACATGAATGTCTTTGATGGGAATGTGATTGTCAAATTTAAGCCCTAATAGATAGTTGTTGTGGCTCAAATTTGATGTCTACATGCTTGTCATTTGATTTGTATTTGACTATCAATGATCCACATGACTCAAATTTAAGCCCTAATGGATAAATTTTGTGGCTTAAATTTGACATCTATGCACCTATCTTTTGAAATTCATGTGACCATCAATGATGTCCATGAGACCATAAAATTTAAGCCCTAATAGATAATGGTTGAGCTTAATTTTGATGTCTATATGACCATCAATGATGTATATGTAGCCATCACACTAATTTTTAAGCTTTTTGAAATCTTGCATCTTGAGTCAAAAAAAACACGAAGGCACCAAACTTGCAAGAGATATTCATGGCATCCAAAATATTTATGCTATGTGATCCTTTAACCATGAGACACTTTTCATGCAAACTTAAAAAATACATAAGTACACTAACTAGTCCATTTCAACATTTGTTTTGAGATCTACTGAATATGTCCTCATTCCATTTCACACCATTCATCCCATTTGCATGGATAAAACATGTACCATCAATCTCTATGCATAGTGCCTAATCCTTTGATCCACATTTCATCTAGTCATTGATAGGGTCCTCATGAGGGTGATATTTGTCACCTTTGCATTCATATTAGGGCTTTACTAAAACATTAACCTTTCTAAATATTGTTAGATTAACTTGCTCTAGGCCTTTTGTCATTTGAGACTTTTGTCTTTGGCATTTTTGTCTTCATCGAGATAATTTTTTTAGACTTTTTATCTGAAACAATTTCCTTAAAGAAATAGAGCTTTGTATTTTTATCAAAATAATTAACTTTTCTCAAGATTTTTTGCATGGGAAAAATGCTCAAAGGGCTAGTGCCCTTCGATCTTTTTGCATGGGTAAAATTCCCGAAGAAAATGGACCTATGGAATTTTTACCACAAATAAAATCTCTGACAAAAATAGGCCTTTAAGTTTTTTTTGAATATTTTGTTAAACACAAATAGGAATTTATACATACTAAGTAAAGACAAAATAACACTTAGTCAATTCAACATAAACTTGACCTTTGACATGAATAGTTGAAAGTAAGGATTTAGCTAAGGACTTAGGCATTTAAACTTAATAAGGGCTCAATTACATTAGTGTAATTTTTGGCACTAATGGATTAAATGAAAAAGTTCAAACAAGTATCCAAATTATTGTTGACAAATTTATGTGTAATCCCATAGTTAATTAACATAGTCACATTCTATTTCTTTAGGAAACATACCACCTTAAGAGTTTGAGGAGTATTAATGCTAGAAATTACATGACATGAAATAGAAGGTTGATAATCTTCATATTCATCCTCAGGTTCTTCCAAACCTACCCTTGAAGTCACCTCATATTATTCCTTCTCATTGGCACCATTAATGTAAAATAACTTATTTTTTAGCACATCAATGTCTTTTTATTCATTTTCTATTATATCTAAAACATAAACCTTCTGAATACTTTTCTTCCCATTATTGATGTATTAATTAGGTAAGCTTTGTAAATGACGGTGTTGGGAAGGTGCATTCATGAAAATTGGTGAAATGTCTATAGAGTAAAAAATTAATATACATTTCATTATATTTTTCAGTTGTGCACTACAAAATTTGGTTCCTGCATACTTTGGTCTGAGATGGCAAAGTTTTGAAACAGAGCGCAGGTGTTAATTTTCCTTTTGATTCATTTTTTTACTAAGCTTAGAAGTCAAGCAAAAGTTTCCAAGTGTCATCATCTGAGGCACCTTTCATATTTTCTAAGTTCGTCAGGATGTGCCACATATCTCATAGTGACTCAGTGGAATGTGCCAAGTGTCAGCATCCATGTTTCATATCAGCACCTGCATTTCATCTCTTTTTAGTGAAAGGTTTTAACAAGCTAAGTATCAGGATCAAGCAAAAATCACCAAGTGGCAATCATGGAAGGTCTCAATTTTGATTTTATAAAAGTGATGGAAGACGCCATGTATCCCAGTAGAAGAGAGTGGAAGCCACCACGTGTTGAGATCAGAATTATCTTCATTTTGCTTCACCGATATAGCAAATACTGTGGTGGGTCTTAAGTTTTGTTTTTGAAGCAAGTGAAAGCTGCTAGGTGTCACTGTCCATGTAAATATGAAATGAGACCCAATTGTTTCTATGATATAAATAGAGTAAAGTAGATACCGCCACGTGTCACCTTTTACAGGTTTCTAAAAAGGTAGCTAAAAGAAGTAGAGACCACCATGTAACTCCAAATAAGTAAAGTGAAGATTGCCATGTGTCCTTTAATGAAGCAGTGGAGATTGCCACCTATCCTTGTGCCCCTTTTCAAGTTACTCAGGAAAGAAAGGTTGTGGGTCTTATTTTCTTTTAAGTTGTTAAAGTTTCAAGGAAGTAGATTGTGACATGTGTCAAAGGTGGAACACTCATAAGCAAAGACACAAAAAGAGTATAAATTACATGGAAAATGCCGCGTGTCTTCAATAGGTGCTATGGAACATGCCAAGTGTCATCCTCTGATATCTCCTAAGTAATAAGAAGGTTTTCAAGGAATTGGCTAAGTGTCATCTTCCATTTAAGACAAGGGAGTGTCCTACGATCAGTTTCAGCCAATGAACTACTAGAAGACAAAGTGTTTCAGAATCTATGAAATATCTTCTGTTAAACACTTCCAATTCTGTTAGATTTTAGTTGGGCCATTAGATTGGGAACAAGAAAACAATTTGGAGTGAATCCAAGGCTATAAATAAGGGTGCAAAGATCACCAGAAGGAATGAATCAGGTACCAGAGAGAATTTTCTAAGAGAATTATTGTCAAGAGTTTATACTTTCTAGAGCTGTGACTAGGAATATCATTTGCCTTTGTTCTATCTTCTTAAGTTGGAAGGTTTATGTAACTATGCATGTTTCTGTGCCTCTTATGTGATTGGAGAATTAATGAGAAGATTCAATCCTATGCCTTGTTGATATTTTTTGTGTCATTGAAAAAGTAGTCTAGGTTGTGTTGTCAAGAGTATTAGACTTTCTAGAGCTATGATTAGGAATGTCATTTGCCTTTGTTTCATTTCTTGAATTGGAAGGTTTATATAACTATGTGTGTTTCTATGCCTCTTATGTGACTAGAGAATTCAAATAAGAAGATTGAACCCTGTGCCTTTGTTGATATTTGTTGTATCACTACAAAAGCAGTCTATGTTGTGAGCCTCTATTTCTATTGTTTTCATCTTTTACATTAATCATGCACTTGTTTTCTCTTAAATGTAATTGAATCTTACATATAGTCTCATTATGCTCAGGATTAAGGTTGAATTACATTCAGGTGCATTACTATAGTTATATTTTCTTTCTTGCATTTGTGTTTCTATTAAAATTCCTATCCCTTTTCCTAGTATACACTTGATATAAAGAAGAGACCATCTTCTTAAAAATCTGGAGGTTGTTTCAAGTCGTAATTCCCACATCTTGAAACTTCCCATTGTTGGTGTTAGAACAAGTGCAAATTTTAAACATCAATAATTTTTGGCACACTAGGTGGGACCAATCTTGAAGTTTCTTTCAAGATCATATGAACTAGAGAGCTACAAGGAGTCATAGCTGTGGACTAGTAACTAGATCACAATCTACTATAAATCTAGGTATTCTTTTGCCACATTTGTTAACTAGTCCAAGAAGAAGAGTCAACCAGTTTATACCAATACCAAGAGCACATATGGGAGACCCTATACCCCTAAGAAATTATGCAAGTTAGAACACTAGTAGTCCATTGATTCTCCCAATACCACCAGCCACTTGGGACCCTATCCCAGTGAATGCCCTAAAAGATCTGCCCAAATTTAATGGGGAAGACTTTAAAACACTTGAGGAACATCTGTAGGATGTATCAGATGTCTGTGTTATACATGTTGTAATGCAAAAAAATGTGGCCATAAGATTATTAGCAGCTTATTTTAAATGGAAAGCTCTAGAATGGTAATGGTCCCTGACCCCAAATACCATCTCTACATGGGATCAGCTCAGAGATCTTTTATTTGAAAGATTTGAAGAGAAGGGTGATAAGTCTTCTTTATTACAACAATTAATTACCATTCAAAGGGCACCACAAGAAGCCATGACTAACTTCAATTCCAGATTTCAAAAGACTTGGGAAATAATCCCTGCTACAGCTAGACCATTACCAAGTATGGCTATAGTATTTTATCTTAAGGCTTTATATTCAGATATATATATTATGATTCAGTCACTTGGAGGACACACTTTGCTAGAGGCTTATGACTATGCGGTCAGAGCTGAGAATAATTTAATAAATGCTAGAAAGTTACCCCCAAGGCCTCCCATGCCCATGTTCCCAAAAATTTCCTTACCATTAACTCAAGAAGCCCCTAAATCTATATCCCCACCTATGTCTATGTACACCTATCCTCAACCACCTACTAAAGAAATTGTCCCCACTCAGTCATCTGAGCTGGATGATATCAAGAATATCCTAATGAAATTTTCTAATGAGTTGATTAATATAAAAAGATAGCAGAATACTTTCCATAAATCCCAATACTAGGGCTACCAAGGAAATATATTTTCATCTCAGCCAAACTAATACCAGGGTCCTCTAAGACAAAATAACTCTCAGCCAGCAAACCAATTAGTTGCAGTCCCTACACCCTCACAGACTATTCCTCCCAATTTAAATAGGGAGATTGTTCTAGGGAAAAATAACTATGCAAATAACACTAATTCTTGGTGTTTTCCTTTCAATAATGCTCATACACCTATAGATTGTCCCATGGGTAATCTACAACAAAAGGTGGCAGAGCAAAGAAGAATGGATGGTCAGTTTGCAAGTTCTAGTGACAATCAAGTCTACCAGTCTTCTGGTATGCAGAATTTAGTCTTAATGGCTCAAATTCAAGGTATGTCTTTGAAAAAAGAGGAATAAATAGCCCTAGAACATGCTTTGTTCTCATGGGTTGAAGATGAAGAATCAGTTTTCTTGAATGAAGCATCTACCTCCAAAAAACTAGTGGTGCAGTCTGATTATTATACTAGATCAAAGAAAAGGATGGTGGAGTAGCCTAAGGTTATAAATATTCAAGTCATGGAGAATCCTCCATTTCAAGGACAAAGAAACATAGTTGTCAGACAAGAAGTGCCTCAACTAGTGCAAAATCAAGGGATTCCTGCACAAATTCAAGAAAAAACAAGATATCCTTATTTTCAAAGAACTCAGACTCAAGGACCAATAAATGTGGTGAATCAATTGAAGAAGACTCTAGCACAAGTATAAATATGGGATATATTGGCTATTCCTAAACAAAAGACACTACTACAAGAAGATCTACAAGGCCAAGCAATGCCCAAAGGTACTGTGATCAAAGAAGGACCTGCTGAAAAGGAAAAGCTTAAAGATACAGTTCATCTACAGACAACAGCCCTAGTGAATAATACAATAGAGGTAAGCAAATCCAAACTAGATCCCTTATATTTAACTTTAATAGTTGGCAAGAAACTACTGCATAATGCAATGATTGATTCAGGGGCTAGTACTACTGTAATGCCCAAGCAGATAGCTGATGCTTTAAAAATGAAATATGAGCCACTCACTAAAGGAGTCATGCAGCTAGATGGTAAAGCAGTACAAATAATAGGGAGAATTAAACAACTCCCATTACAATTATATACTTGTCCTAATATAATTGTAAATCAAGATGTAGTGGTCATAGATATACCTCCTATTTTTGGCCTATGCTTATCCAGAGACTTTACAACCAAGATAGGAGGATATATGTCCCTTGATTGGTCTCATCTCACCTTAAGAACCAAATATGGTTCAAGGATGAAGATATTATCTGAGCCATTATATAAATATCACATCACCAATGAACCAACTACAAATTTAGAGGTAGCTCATGCTATGATGAATAAAGAAGAAAGGGTTTTTGTTGAAGAGCTAGGTGAATGGACTGGACATAATCAAGAAGAAGAAAATGATCATTTATTAACTATGATGCAAAGTGACCCGTATGGAAATTATGATTCTATTGGTCTGGGCAATTACATTATACTTGATGAATATCATAAAATCCCAAATGTTCTAGAGGAAGAAAAGTCAAAAGATACCTCTTCTATTAATCCTTGGGTCTCTCAACATGAATTCTAGATTTTGAGTGAGAAGTCAAGAGCGTATGCCTTAATCTCTGATGAAGAGGAAATAATTTCTGATTTTTTTCTTACTTTGCAAGATGATGTGGAGGAGCATGGACATTTCCTTGATCATGATTTGAATGGTTTGTTTGAAATTATTGGATCAGGTTATACTATTTTTCAAGGAAGCTGTGAGCCAGTTGCAGATGAACAAGATAGCATTGAGACTTAATTACATATGCAAAATTATTGCAAATTTTCAAAATTATCCTTTTAAGAGGTTGGTAATTTTGAAGTTATTAAAGAGGATGGTCGTGCAATATAACTTGAGTTTAAGCAGAAGTAGATGAGTTAATAAATGATCTATATCAAGGAACTTCTGTTGTTGAGCAAATAATCATTAATTTCTTGATAAGACATGCTAGTATCAAGAATTGGCATTCGACAAGCTTCCAAGGACAAGAAGAGCTTATGTATGTTGGAAGCATGTTTGATTCAGACTCACTCGAATGCAGGAAATCAATGTGGCATACATAAAGAGCAAGTCACCAGAGCTATATCCAATTCAACCACTTGTCTAGCAATATAAGCTAGCTTGTCATGAAAGAGACTTTAGAAATTATTCTTTTAATCTAGGAGGGAGATAAAGATACTTGGTTAATGTATTATAGTTAGGTAGTTTCCCCTTTCCATTGCTTTGTATTCCCATTTTTGTTTTCCCACTTTTATTTTAAATAAGTGTTCTTTGAACACATAGTTGGCAGCTCAAAATTTTCAAAATTTTCAAAATTCTCCAATACATTGAATGTCTCCCAAATCTTTAGAAATCCCCGAGGTACCTTGCACTACCACTTGCATAACGTGTCTACCTAGTTGTCCCATAAAGATTGAATAATATTTACTAATGGTTATCCGAGTTTAATGCCACTTTGAGACTTGATAGGTCAATAAATACCTCTTAGCAAGAGTTAAAGCTTACAAGTGCTCAAACATTCCTACGTCTATGATAAAATATCTTGCTACTTGCATTTTTTAGTGCTTAGTAAACTTGCTTCAGTGAAATTTTTTTTTGTTTTGCAAAATCTCATACCAGTTATCATAGAAAAGATACAGAAGATGGAAGGGGCACAATCTTCACAACAAAGAGTTGGGATGTATGAATCCCTTGATAAGTTTCTTACAAGTAAGTCATATGCTTCAGCTCTTGCGCAACCATTGAAGACCTATCTAAGGACTAAATTCCTAAAGTTGGTCAAGCAAGTGACCTAGCAAAAATAAAAGATTTTGTAGATGGCATCATGGACCCAATTCTTCAGAGAGCTAGTAGCAAAACTCTTAGAGAAGGTGCACATCAAAGGTGTCTACAGAGAGCCAAAGTAGGGAAATATGAAACATTTACCATGAGGATATGGACTTCACAACTAGCACAATTCATTTTCCCAACTATGCATCCATGCCTTGACTTGGTCGAATTATGTGTAGACTTGTTCCATGCATCCTCATGCACCATTCAATAGGGTCCATTCACAGTGTAAATCACACTGCAGGCTATCAGGGATATGTTAGCCCTGTATCACGATAGTACAACTATGTTTCCCACTATTGATAAAATTAAAAGAATGTGGGAAAACATCAATACTCAATCAAGGTTCTTGAGATCTGAATTAAAAATGGGTGATGATGACACTATAATGCCTACACTCCCTGCAGTGAGAACCCAATTCACAAAAGCTAGCCAAGATGCACTGTCTATGATGGATTTCATCTTTGGCATGAAATATGATATGGTAGTTTATGTAGAACAAATGGCTATCCTCTTTAGGCTGAAGACCATTGACAAAACTCAGGAGTATAGGCTTGACTTTTTTGAACAAATTACTTTCTCAATGGTGGAATAACTAGCCCATTTCAAATCAAAAGGAGTGTTTAGGTATTATTACTATTTGTTTCACCTCATGCTATTTTAGAATTCTAACCTCTTTGCCCAACATATGTATCTTGATATGTAAGACCCAAGTTTTGATCTCCAAAGAACCATTCCTGTGTCGGCATGGACATATATTTTGTCAAGGACTAGTGACCCATATGAATTTTGGGAATTATTTGTTACCCCTACTTTTTGTCACCTTAGCCCCAAACCAATTATGAATAGATTGTTTCCAAGTGATTCAAACCTTCTAGCCAGTTTCCCAATTCCTTGTGATTTCTATTTTGGGTCTCACCATACAATTATAAGATTCCATGGTTTTTGTGGGGAACCAATGTTGCTACCTAAGATATTGACTCTTAGGTTAGCATTCTTAGAGGTCACCAGGTAGGTGTTAGTAGTAGATAATTATTATGGTTCTAGGAAGAGGAAAATA
Organism: Torreya grandis; assembly: GCA_037957365.1. Lineage (NCBI taxonomy): Eukaryota > Viridiplantae > Streptophyta > Pinopsida > Cupressales > Taxaceae > Torreya > Torreya grandis. The sequence continues at coordinate 351,713 of JARHVA010000189.1, forward strand.
AAAATGTATGACCTCCCATGGATGACAACTAGCATGGTTTTGGAAACCAGACACGATGAAGTTGTGTTTCTCAAAAAGCTAGCCTTTTTGGGTTTCCTTCTAGTTGAAGACAAATGGGTTTATGACCCAAATGGTTTCATAGCCTCTTAGATAAGGACTCATAGGGTTGCAAATAGAATTGCACATGAGGGTTGTCCCTTTTGAGAAACTAGGAAAAATCCTAGAGAAGATGCTCCTAGATTCTATGTTGAGTTAAAAAACTTGCCCCTTCCACAAAATAGGCCATGGGAAACATTATATGCCAAGAAGAGGGATTATGATCCTAAAGTCAAACTAACTTCTGGATTAAGGACATTAAAGAATAAATATTAGGATGCTGAGAAAATAGAGGCCTATTGGAAATATAGGCAGGAAATTTGTCAAACAACCCATTCTTTCAGGAATGTAGACATAGATGAGATATGGGAATAACTATGGGATGAGTGCCATCTCTCCCCTGTACCTAGCCTATAAATAAGTAATCTACTGACACCAGGTGTAGAGCAAGAAGCTAGGACCAGGTCAAGCTAAGAGTCACAAGCCTTAGAGAAAACTATAGCTATAGTAACTATATCAGTTTGGCCCCAATCTCTCAGCATCATGGAAAAGTAGAAGAGTGTGGTACCTTCACCACCACAAGCTTCCCCATTGGTATTGGTTATATATATTCCCAGTTCTCCACAAGCATCTAGAAGAAGAGACACCTAAGAAATGAAAGAGGGTTCAATTTCATTTTGATTTAGAAGAGGAGACAGACACCCCACACTGCCAATTATAGAGTACTGTAATTACTCCTTAGATAAGTATTATTCCTCCTTCTCCTTCTCAATCTATTTCTTCTCTTATTGGCATGATGATTTCATCTAGCTAGATGACATCCCCTGCCACTTCTATCATTCCCATTTCTCACTTCACCCCATCTGTGCTAACTCAGGCTTTAACATTACCTCATTTCTCCCCCTCTGTTCCCAAGAAACTTCACCCTCAGATTGCCCATAGCCAACAATTAACTATTCAATATGGTTTACCATAGGGACATCCTTTTGTGGGTGGGCACATTGCCTCTCCTTCTACCTTTCAGACCCAAGCAGATGCTACTAAGAAGGCAGGGGAAGCTTGAAGAGAGAAAAATAAGATCAAGGAAAATAAATCATTGGCTACACCCCATTTGTAGTCACAATTTGACCCCATTCAACAGCAATTAATGGTGACTCATTTGTCACAAAATGTAATAAAGCCAACTAAGTAGATGCAGTCAAAGGATTACATGATGAATACTTTGGCCATCGACATGTCCCTCTTCAGGACACAAGACAAAATTGAGCTGCTAACTGAATCCACTCCTGTAGTTGCTGAAGACTACTTGAAGACATCAAGGAGGCTATAGAAGATGGAGGCTGATTTAGCCAAGGAGAAGGAAAACTATAATAATTTGACCACACAAATCAATAGAAAAGACAATGAGATAGAGAATCTGAATAAATAGTTGCAAGATACCATTTCTCTTCAAACTCACTGGGCACTCTAGGCCTAAAATGATTCTTTACAAGTAGGGCTCACACAGGTAAAGGATGCGGTGATGACCCTAAGGCGCAAAAAAGTAGCATTGTAATAAAAATGTGAGGAACACCTATTGTAGGTTACCCAATTACAACACAATTTGCTAAGTGAATAGAATAATACTATGGTTATATAAGCCCAATTCTAAGTAGAGCAATAGAGAGCAGCACAATTGACACTAGAGCTAGCCAATAGGCCAAAGAGTGTAAGAGTGTTAAGTCTGGTAAAGGAGCTCTATGAATCCATGTGGAAGAGAATCTCTTTAGAGAATATTCAACTTAGGCCTTCTCTCACCTTTCTACTAAATGCATATAAACCATGTGAAAAGGTGGAGAAATCAATTAAAAACACTCTGGCTATAGTTTTTGGGAGAGTAATGGACTCAAAAATGTTGCTGCAAAAGTTTTACTATGTAACAGATGCAACATTGTCAACAGTAGGAATTAAGAATAGAATGGTCACTGCTAAGCGAGTAAATAAAGTTCTTAGTTTTAATTCCATAGCCATCAATTGTAGAGAGCTTCTATATGTCATGAAGGAAGGAATCAATGAAATGAAACAACATATTGAAGATCTAGTGCAATTAGGTCTTCCTTCTCTATTTTCTAATGATAACATGGTGCTAATGATTGATGAAATTGAACCTTTGTTGTTGGCCAAGTAGAATGATAAAATATTTTTCCAAGATCTAAGGGATGATTCATCAATCCCTGAAGTAGTTGTCTTGGTTCTTGTTTCCCAGCTTGAATTCAAATTGAAGGCTACAGTTCAAATTTTGTAGAATTTTTCACACAAGGATATTATTAACCTTGACTTAGCCTTCAATGAATTGAAAAATAAGCAAGGATTATCTAATGTTGAGTGGTCCACCTACCAAACAACATTTCTAAATCTATAATTTTGAAATTTTGATTTAGCGGGAGTTATGGTTTCTTTTTTAGCAGACTCAAAAGTCCTTGGGGTCGCCAATAACTATAGAGTAAATATTACTCTATGTTTCATTCTATTTTTTAGTTGTGCAATACAAAATTTGGTTCCCACATTCTTTGGTCTGAGATGGTGAAGTTTTGAAATAGAGTGCAGGTGCTAATTTTCCTTTTAATTCATTTTTGTCTAAGTTTTGAAGTCAAGCAGAAGTTGCCAAGTGTCATCATCTAAGGCACCTTTCATATTTTCTATGAGTTGGTCAAGACATGCCATGTATCTCATAATGACTCAGTGGAGTGCACCAAGTGTCAGCATCCACATTTCATAGCTTCACCCATGTTTCATCTCTTTTTATTGAAAGGTTTTAACAAGCTAAGTATCAAGATCAGGCGAAAAGCACTAAGTGACAATCAAGAAAGGTCTCAATTTTGCTTTTCTAAAAGTGATAGAAGATGCCACATATCCTAGAAAAAGAGAGTGAAAGCCACCACATGTCAAGATCTAAATTATCTTCATTTTGATTCACTGATATATCAAAGACTATGGTGGGTCTTAAGTTTTGTTTTTGAATCAAGTGAAAGATGCCAGGTGTCACTGTCCATGTAAATATGAAATGAGACTCGATTATTTCTATGATGTAAATAGATTAAAGTGGATACCACCATGTGTCACCTTATACAGGTTTCTAAAAAGGTAGCTAAAAGAAGTGGAGACCACAACGTAACTCTAGATAATTAAAGTGGAGATTTCCATGTGTCCTTTGATGAAGCAACAAAGATTGCCACCTGAGCCTGTGTCCCTTTTCAAGTTGCTCTGGCAAGAAAGGTTGTGGGTCTTATTTTCTTTTAGGCTATTAAAGTTTTGAGGAAGTGGATTGTGATAGGTGTTAAAGGTAGAACACTCATAAACAAAGACATAAAAGGAGTATAAATTACACAAAAAATGCCACATGTCTTTAGTAGGTGATGCGAAACACACCAAGTGTCATCCTCTAATATCTCCTAAGTAATAAGAAGGTTTTCAAGGAATTGGCTAAGTGTCATCTTCCATTTAAGAGAAGGGAGTGTCTTTCAATCTATTTTAGCCAATGAACTACCAAAAGATAAAGCATTTCAGAATCTATGAAATGTCTTATGTTAGACACTTCTAGTTCTGTTAGATTTCAGTTGGACCATTAGATTGGGAATAAGTAGACAATCCAGAGTGAATCCAAGACTATAAATAAGGGTGCAGAGATCACCAAAAGGAAGGAATCAGATACTAGAGAGAATTTTTTGAGAGAATTATTATCAAGATTTGAGACTTTCTAGAGCTGTGACTAGGAATATCATTTGCCTTTGTTCTATCTTCTTAAGTTGGAAGGTTTATGTAACTTTGCATGTTTCTGTGCCTCTTACGTGACTAGAGAATTACTGAGAAGATTCAATCATGTTCCTTGTTGATATTTTCTATGTCATTGCAAAAGTAGTCTAGGTTGTGTTGTCAAGAGTATTAGACTTTCTAGAGCTGTGATTTGGAATGCCATTTGCCTTTGTTTCATTTTATTGAATTGGAAGGTTTATATAACTATGTGTGTTTTTGTGCCTCTTATGTGACTGGAGAATTTAAATAAGAAGATTGAACCCTATGCCTTTGTTGATATTTTCTATATTACTACAAATGAATTCTATGTTATGAGCCTCTATTTCTATTGTTTTCATCTTTTACATTGATCATGCACTTGTTTTCTCGTAAATGTAATTGAATCCTACATATAGTCTCACTGTGCTTAGGATTAAGGTCGAATTACATTTAGGTGCATCAACATAGTTATATTTTCTTTCTTGCATTTGTGTTTTTGTTAAAATTCATATCCCTTTTCCCATTATACACTTGATATAAAGAAGAGACCAGCTTCTTAAAAATCTGGAGGTTGTTTCAAGTCACAAGTCCCACATCTTAAAACTTCCCATTGTTGGTGTTAGAACAAGCACAAATTTTAAACATCAACAATGTCTTCATTTGATCAACACTTTTTCATCATCTATGTGTTCCCTTGGTATGGACTCAAATATAGTACTAGGATGAAACATGTAAACCTCCAATTACATACTATCTTTGAGTTCACCTAAAAATAGGTCAATCATATTTTACTCAATGATGTATGCCACATGTAAGGAGAGATTCTCAAATTGATGAATGTAGTCCTTTCTAGTCCCATTCTAGTACAACTTAGATAGATAATTAAAGTATTTTTCAAATAAATTATTGTGATAGTAGAGTTACAACTCTTGAAAAAATATTGACCATAAAACTAGGATACCCTTCTTTTTGTTTTGAGCACATAACTAACAATACCAAATGAATGGTTCATAATCCAAATATAGAGAGTCCATAACTAATTTTTTCAAACATGGGGTCTGATGTAGATCAAATAAATTTTTAATTTGAGTGAGCCAGGTGAGTGGATCATTACCATCAAAATTGCATAGGTCTAATTTTGGAAACATTAGATTAGGGCTAGGATTGGTGTTGGTATTGTTTATAGAAGGAGAACCAAACTAAAGTGTTGGAGGATTATTTTGAAATGGTTGATTTGACAAGTTGTCCAATTACCCATATATTTTTTTTAATTTATCCATCATGATATCTAGGTCTAATCTCAACCCTGTAATGTCCCCTTGAACTATATCAAAAGCATCAATTTTAACATTCCCTTGAACTCTAACTTAAGTTGGTGAATTACCTATAACATAGATAGATAAAAATTTATAGACTTCATGTCATAATTGTGAGTATTTTTATAAGTTTTTTTCCCTTTCTCATGTTCATGATTATTTATACCAACCATGCACAAACCCTATGAGGGTTTTAACCCCAAAAATAATTTACTAGTGGAATACACCATTAAAATCATCTTGTCAAGATGAATCTAACTACTACTATTATAAACAAGGGTGAAACTTTTTGACCCAAAAAAGTTTACTACTAGAATATATTGTTGTGATCATATCATAGAGATTTATCCAATGACTACTAATTTACACAAGGTTAAAAAAATCCCAAACTTATTTTTTTATTTTTTGCAAAAAACACTCATAAATAAAATTGTAGTGATGAAAAAATTCAATTCCTCCTAGATCACAAGCTATGTTTTTTTAGCCTTTTAGTGCTCAAGATGCTAAATCTAGAAAAAAAAATTACATCATAGAAACTTGCCCAACTTGAAGATCTGATAACATTTGTAAGGAATTACCTAGATGATTCATAAAAATAGAATTATATATCATATAATTAAGAGTAGAATAAGCAAATCCATAATAAAAATTGGATAAAGAGCAGAATACTTGAATTTTATAATAGATCCATTTCAAGGGGGAGAATTCCATAATAATGTGATAATAATAGAATTCCCAATATGATGATAAAAGACTAACCACTACCTCTTATATATACTCTACTTATCCATTGTTATTCCATAGGCTAACCATACTAATAATATAGAGAAATGCAACAAGATAATATGAAGGTGTGTAATTCACAAGTAGACCACACATATCCCTAGACACACTATAGGTTAAAGTCATAATATTGTTTGACACCTATCTCATTAATTCATGATTTAATGTATAGAGGTAAGTGTAGAATTATTTGGCACCTACCTCATTAGTTTTTAATGAAATATAATATCTATGATCCACTAAGGTGGGATATCTTCCCTTTCAAATGAAATATGCTCCTTGGTCCATTTCATAGTATTAATTATGGAAGCAACATAAGTTGGTTCAAATGTTTGAGTCACCTGAGTATAATAAATTATAGAATACACATAATGCCTTTTTATGTATTGGAATGTTTTAGTATATCTAAAATGGAAATTATTTTTAAATAAAGATTACACTAGTCAACAAATCTATATCCATGGGTATTGCTAACTACCAATCTTTAGGATAATTTATAGACATCATAACCTAGGCTGTAGGGTCTACTAGGAATAGAGCTAGTAGTATAGGTGGGATGGCGGTTATATGTGTGTGATCAATAATTATGAGGGATAAACAAGACAATCGATGTTCCCTTATGTTTATAAATATTAGGTAAGGAATCAAAGTGAACCAAAGAGAAAAAACCATCTAAAGGAGACTTGTTAATTTTAGGTAATGAATTTTTTATCTTATGTAATGTATTATCTATGTGTTTAAATATTTGTGTCTTAATTTAATTCCACGTAACATAAATATAGCATGGTAATGAAATAATAAAACATGACAAGCATTTTAATTGATATAAAGCATCATGTATACATGTGTTTATGTCTTTATGTATTCATTTTGAATTAAAGGGAATAAGCATGCAAATGAAAGTATTAAACTTTGAAACAAAAAGTGATACACTTATTTTGTAATTATTATCATGAGTGTATCAAATAAAATTATAAAATGTATGGATCTAAAATATGAATTTTAAAATTGTAAACACTGGGATTATTTAGGGTTAGGGTTTGTAAAATATTTAAAGTCAAGTTCACAAAATATTTTAACATTTTAAGATTTAGTAATTATAAATCTTATGTTTGTTAAAGATCTGAGTATGCTAAATCAAGGTAATAATATGTAATAAATAAAACCATTTATTTGTTATATAATTGACTAACTTTGATTACAAGTAAGAATTTATCTATAAAATAATTGAGATAAATGATATGGAGGTTGGAAACTAAGGTAAAATTTGGTTTGAGTATTGCAAGTAACATCTCAGTATCAAAACCCCTCCTATACAATAGATCTTTAATTGGATAGTAGTGTCATTATTATAAATTTGGTTATAGTGTCTATATATCAACAATAGTGTCTTTTGTGTAGGATTGTCCTAAGATTCTAGTTACACCTATGTCTGGATCTATGAGGTATGTTCCTACATGAATGAGTTATAAAACATTGTATATTACCTATTTTGACTAAATTTATGATCAAACCTTAAACCTCCATGTGGCTAGGGCATCTGGTTGATACAAGCTAAAAAGTGTGTTTGTTAGTGGGGTAGGTTGGACATCCTCAATACCCCATTTTGATGAGAGTTTCTTAAATATTAATTATATGAGGAGGGATCAATTTTAATGTAGCTATCCCCACCTAAGTGTTGGTTCAAGTGTAATTGAACCTAGTATGATAGTGGAATTGAGTAATTTGAATGTGATTGAGACTATAAATCTAGGTAATCTAAGTTTAATAATGTTGTAGATGGTAGTATGCAGAACGAGGATGGAATAGGGATTGATAACCTTAATTGTGCATGACTTGTTATGAGTTTGAATGTGTATTTTTCATTTAATATCCATGTAGTGGTTAGAGTTTTAACATGTATATCTACCATTTTAATTCTTGTGTGGGTGTTAAAAGAGGTCTAAACTAACCCTAGGAGGTTTTAGATTTTAAAAGATATTTGTTTGTGAAAAAGAGAGGAAAAGGCATTAAAACCATTATTGGGACACTAGTGCCATGTGAAAATATTGTCCTTATTATGACACTAGTGTACAAGTGGTAGAACATTAGTCACAAAGGGCCAAGATGCAAGAATAATAGTTTGGGACTACTTTAGGGCTAACTAGGGATGTATGTGGCCTACACAAAGGATGGATAAGTGTGAAAATAGGATCTAAGATAGGTTTAGGGTTAAGTAAGGGATATGTAGTCTCAAGTATAACTCTTATCACTAAAATATCACTTTTATGTGATTACATTCCCCCCCCCCTTATTTATTCTATAAATGTAACAAAGTGAAATGATAGGATAAAGGAAAAAGAATCATATATGTACTTACCTAAGAGATGAAGCCTATGAAACTAGGTCTAAGTACATGAATCATGATCCAATGCATGGATTATAATTAAAACATTAATTAATCAATACTTAAAAGATATTAAAATCAAATACTAAACCAAATAAAGAATTAAAACTAAGTAAAAATGGGTAAAGAGATAGAAGAGAGGAAATGAATAAATACACCTCACTGGGTATGTAAAACAATGCATAAACCTGGTGAAAATTTGTGTGTGCATGTACATATTGATCAATCATTGAATATATTAGAATGAGCTTATGGATTTATCAATCCTCATGTATGGGTGGCTCAATAACTCAATTCAATTTTGACTCCATCATTGCCCACCCCTACTTGGTTTATAACAACTTCTAAATAGTTTGGATTGGATTGATGGTGTGTCCAACCCTCTCATGTAAGTGGATCAATAATTTATATAGGATATGACTACATCATTTCACACCCATGTGTAGTAGATTAATTTCAAACTAAAATTACATGATGTAATTGTAAATGTTTAACTAGGTATGTTAGCTCTGAAGCCATTGGGGCATATTAAGCAACTCCATGCCACTCAGGAATTCCAACCACTATATATATATATATATATATATATATATATATATATATATATATATATATATATATATATATATATATATATATATATATATATATATAAAGGTATGAAACTGATATGTAACTTGGAATAAGATTTTATATGTATATAACATATATAATAAAATGGAATTTGTCATTCCATCTAATCAATTGGTGTGTAAGTGAGCATACATAAACAATGTGCCATGAACATGCCCCCAAATCTAATATCTAAGCATGTGGATTCTTGAGTGAGTTGTAATAATATGTATATATGTATCTAAACTAAATATGGGAGTGATAATGCTATTCATGATGCCCTAAATCTAAGTAAATTGGTATAGATATGAATTAAACTATTATGAATCTAAGTAAAACTAATAAATTTGTAACTAAACCTATTCAAACTTGTACTATACCTAATATACTTTTCTATCCAACTTAGGTTTTCTAAAAAATAAGGATACTAGATATTATCACGATGTCTTAGCCACTAGAGCCATTATTGGATATGTGGTGTTAGTGTCCCAATTTGGGCACTAGTGTCCTTCTGTTCTAATTTATATGCAATTGTGTTTACTTCACATTACATTCACCAAATGTTTTAATCGTTTAGGACTTAGAAAGTATAAATATTATGTTTGTTAAAGAGTTGAGTAGATTAAATTAGGGTAATAATATGCAATAAATACATCCACTAATTTATTACATAATTGATTAACTTTAACCATTTTAAAAATAGTAATAAATAGTACAAGTAAGAACTTAGTTGGAAAATGACTAAGATAGATGATATAGAGGATGGAAACTATAGTAGAAGTTGTTCTAAGTGTAACAAGTAAGATCATATTTTTACAACCCATCCTATCTATTAGCTCCCTAATTATAAAATAGTTTCATTATTGTAAATATGGTGGTAGTGTCCATATATTGGCATTAGTGTCCTTTGTGCAAGACTGTCCAAAGTTTCTACGTGCACCTATGTCTAGATTTGTGAGGTTTGTTCCTACATGCATGAGTTCTAAAACCCTATATATTTCTTGATTTTACTAAATTTGTGAGTAAACCCCAATCCTCCATGTGTCTAGAGAATCCAATTGATACATGATAAAAAATGTGTTTGTTAGTGGGGTAGGCTAGACATCTTGAACACCTCATTATGATGAGAGTTGCCTACATACCAATACTCTGAGGAGGATAAATTCATATGTAGTTCTCCCTACCTAAGTGTTGGTGCAAGTGAAAATGAATCTAGTATTATAGTGGAACTAAGTGTTTTGTGTATGTAAATGGAAATGTAACTGATATATAAATTAATACCATCTCATAAAATATAAATCCTACTTACACTTTTGATTATTGATACATTATATATTCAAGGTCATGGCCAATATAGATCTGCTCAACCTAGACAAGTGATATATTACCATAATAAAATCACTATGGAGGGTTCCAAAGCCTTTAGTCAAGAAAAACTATGAAATAACCCTAACTAGGTTCCTTGTTTCCATATTTACTAAGTATAATGACAAAAGCAAAGCAAAGTCTAATATAGTGCTCACCAAAGCTTGTGTCACAAAGTGGGGGTAATAAACATTAAAATTAAACATGCATAAGATATTCCTAATTAATATATATATATATATATATATATATATAGGTAAAACCCTAATGCATGGAGAGAAAAATTTATTCAAATCCATTACTTATAATACTTCTATCTACTAGAATAGATGAGTAAAGTTAGAGATACTTACCTTGAATATGAACCCATCAATACTTAATATCTCCCTTGGCCAAAGGTACTTTGTAAGAGTTTTTTTTGGTTTTTAAGGATCACCATGAAAGGTCAAAGCATATAAAACATTTCCACAAGATAAGATTCTTCTCCAAGTGTAAACACTAAGCTATAACTCCTAAAGTAGAATAGAGAAAGAAAAAGTTGTAAAGAAGCATAAATGAATAATTAACTCTTGCACTCTCTTATAAATGAGAAAATTAATGTATTTATATATATATATATATATAGTTGAATATAACCCTAAACATTCCCAAAATTTTAGATAATAGGGTCACCGCAATCGACTTTGTATTGTTATTGACAAAAATAAATTAGGTCTTAGATTAGGTCAGCTAGGGGTAGACCTAAACCCTAAATAAGTTTTATAAATTATAGTACATGGTCGATGGGATCAATGGTATATTGTAAGCCATTAGAAAGGGGTTTTAGGCTAGGGAAGGGATAATGAAAGAAGGAAATGATTGGAGGAGGGTGTAAAAGAGGAGGAAAATATTAGGGGAATGTTTTTATGAGATGGTTATGTAGGTAATAAGCAGTAGTCTAAGAAAAACAATATTTTGAAGCACTAATGTTTTTCCCACATATTTATTGAGGCACCCTTTAAGCTGTGCACTTAGAGATATTGAGATTTAACTAGCTCTTACAAGAGAGAAAGCATCGGTAATTGAGAAATTTTGAAAATATTATGTGTACACTTTGAAAATGCCTGAGACTATAAATTTGGGTAATCTAAACTTAGGAATATTTTAGATGGTAGTATGCATAAGGAAAAATAAGGATTGATAACACTTTAACTCTACACAACTTGTTCTAAGTTTAAATTTGTATTTTCCACCTAATTTTAATTTAGTGGTTAGAGGGCTAAAATTCATGTATATATCCCTTTTTGATGCTTGTGTTGGTGTTAAAAGAGGTCTAGGCTAACCCTATGAGGTTTTAGATTTGAAAATATATCCATTTGTGAAAAAGAGAGTGAAATGATATTAGTTCCATTATTGGGACACTATTTTTATGTGATGTTGGTGTCCTTATTATGGCACTAGTGTCCAAGTGGTAGAACACTAGGCACAAAGGGCTAAGGTGTAAGAATGATGGTCTAACACTACTTTAGGGCTGATTAGGGATGCTTATGACCCAGATAAAGGCTGGATAAGTGTGAAAATAGGATTTAGGATATGTCTATGGATAATCTAGGGATAGGTAGTCTCAATTATCACTCTTAGCACTCAAATAATAATTTTAGGTAATTACACTATTATATTTTTTAAGTTTGATCTTAGATCAGGGTACCATCAAATCCATGTCAAGGATGAATATGTACAAAAAAAAAATTCATAGAAGGTATGGTCATTATTAATTCATTTTTATGCCTTTATTACTAATTCACTAATTACCTTTATGAATCTGATGAACAACATGTTCAAGTATTTTCTAGATCATTTTTTTCTAATTTTTCTAGATGATCTCCTTATTTATTCTAATAATGAAGTTGAGCATGAGAAAAACCTATGTTTATTCTTTAAAAGTTTAAGGTAGAATAATTTGAATGGAAATATGTCTAAGTTATCCTTTTTAAAATGAAATGTCTATTATTTAGGGTAGATAATCTCAAATTAAGGTTTTTATATTGATCCTACCAAGATCAAAGTGAGAAAGGAGTTTCTTGGTCCTAAAAATGTGAACAAAACAAAAAGTGTTATGGGTCTTATTGGTTACAATATAAGGTTTGTTGAAAAATAATTTAGAGTTGATAACCCCATTAATTCAATTAATTTAAAATGTTAATTCTACTCCTATGCTTATTACTCTAGATCAAAATGAAAAATTTGAAATATGAGAAGATGCTTGTGATGTTGGAATTGGGTCTATTTTAACCTAAAATGGAAACTTTATTATATGAGTATTTAAAACTCAAAGAACATGAGAAGAATTAACCAACACATGATATTACATTGGTTGTTGGAGTGCATGTCCTCAAATAATGGTATTGTTTTTCTTGGAACGCACTACCTAGTAAAGTTTGATCACCATAACCTTGTTCATTTGTTTACTCAAGAAGAGTTTAATTCAATGCATAAAAATGGATTGAATATATTTGTAACTTTGATTCTAAAAATGATTATGTAAAAGTTAAGGAAAATAGGGTTATTAACACCCTTAGTAGAAGGACTTTGCTATGTACCTATGGATATAATATATTAATGTATATAGGTTGATGGAGATTTTGATAGGTGGGATAAATACCCTTAGTTATTTATATGGGTCCAATATATTAGGATAAATGAGTAACTTTTAGAAGTAGTACATTGTGTAATGGTTAACTTACATTGGGATTAGGAAGCCCCCTAGCTATTGTTAGTTACATAGAGGTATATAAAGGAGGTAAATATCATTATAAATCCTTAAATCATGTAAGTGTTGATTCTTATATTTGGTAGAAAGATATTTAAGGTTTCTCCCTCAAAGTGGAATTATGGATGTATTCCTTCCAAAAGGAGTATTGTATGGTGTTGTCCTGCCTTAAGAGTATTATTATATTCTAAATATATTGAATATTTGGGCATATTGGCCCACTAATATATTTTGGGATGTTGAACTATATTATATTCTACATATTCCAAATATTATATGTGTGGATCATAAAAAGTGGTATCAAAGAATAAATTTGGCAAAATATTGTAGGTGAAACCTTAAGTTTTGAGAACCACTTATATATTAAAATATTTTGTGAATTTTTATACAATGTTTTTGGTGATGAAGAATATTTCAAGGAAGTCACAGTAAAAAATAAAAAAATTTATGATGTGTTTTGATGGAGTTATTATTATTTTATGTATTTTAATAAATTCATCATATCCACTTAAATTTCAAGATTGTTTATATAAAAAATTTATTGATTAAATATTAGCATACATGAAAGTTACAATCAAAATTTTGGAAATTTTTTACAAGTTTTGTACATGTTGTCTATATTTTATTATTTTTCATAGATTCACTCTATAGGATGAATATTTTGTATTTTTTTCACAATTTCTTTTATAAATTTTCAATATCATACATGGAAGATATAGTAAAAAAATTGGACTATTTTGATTAGTTTTGTATAACTTATTGAAATTTTAGGTTTTTTCAATAAGCTTAGTTTTATTTTGGATCATAGAGTTACATGTATTATTAGGGGAGGATGATATTGATGATAGAAAATGGTGGACAATTTTTAAGGAGTAAAATTTTATAATAATTTGGTAGAAAAAAATTGTCACATTTTTGTGTGGTCATGTAGCACTTTGGTGAGTTAATTTTGGAAAAAAATATGGAAGTTTTCATGGGAAGAAATGGAACATGTTTTCCTAGCTCAATGGGGAAAAGAAACTCAAGATAAGTAAAATGAAAAATAAGAGGAGAAAAATGATGATGATGATGATGATGATGATGATGATGATGATGATGATGATGATGATGATGATGATGTTACTATAGATAATGAAGATGAAAAAATATATGAAAAAACTAATGAAAATAATGTAAATGAGTAAGAACATGCAAATGATGATGAAGAAGAATATATTGAGCATAATGATGATGATGGGACTGCAGATGGTATAGAAGGAGGGGTAGAGGATATTGAAGAGGAAGAATAAGGATTGGATGATAAGGGTTTAAATAATTTAAATCTAAAAAATAGAGTCAATTTTCTAGTTTAATTGATGCATTCAATGGAATAAGGTCATTATATCCATAAACCATAAAAATAAGTATAACTTCATCAATATTGATGTTGCTCAAAATCTACATGTTCAAGAAAATAATATCAAGTAAGTTCAAGTATATGGTAGTAATATTTAATTTTTTGAATATTTGAAACTCATTATAGATAAATATTCTTTGCATTCATATTTATTCTTTGGATATGGTGTTGGTTCCTAGTTGTACACCTCTATTGTTTAGCCTTGCACACTTTAAAAAGGTGGCAAACAAAGATGGAAAACCTACTTAGTATGTCATTATAGCTAGGGAAGGGTTTAACATCATGACTAGACCAAGAATAAAAGATGATTGGGAAGCACCTACAAAGGGTATGGTCAATTCCGTACTACTTTTGGCTCTACCTAAACCAAGGTGAGAGGACCTAAGGGGTAACTTGCTCACATGAAAATATTCTACAACTCAATATTCATAGGCTTTGGTGGCATAATGGGATACAAATCTGATTGAAACATAACCAAGCTTGCTCAATCCACCTAGCAAGGGTTGTCACATAAAGTGAGAAAATGTTCTAGGCTAGACACAAGCTACTAAAGATAGACATGGATATGATTACAACTTCCATTATAAATAATTTTCAATAATAGGGGGTTGAATAAGAGATTTAAATACTAATATTTAATGTATGAAATGCAAACACATGCCAATTATACAATATTTATGTTCTCATAGGAAAAAAACACTTTAGATATGTAGAGGTCATGTTGTATGTAGGGTAAAATAGGGTAGGACAATAATTATTAGTTAATAGAGATGAAAAGTGGAGGGTTAACATATGAGCACAAACAAGTTTAATTAAATTGCTACATTGCCTTTATCAAAAAATGTACCATAGATCTAAATACAAATGAAACTAAAAACATGCACATGTGATATCCTTTTAGAACTCCTTCTAGCTAAATCCATGAACCCAGGACTACCCTTAAAAAGGGTATAAACACCCTATCCCTAAGTCTCAAAGTATAAAGGATTTTATAATTTAGATACACACTCTAAATGACCACCATAAAGATGAATACATCAAATCACCAATCAACTAAGCATGTTAAATATGGCATTGTATCTCAGCAACAAAAATAAAATGGAAACCATAATCAAATTTAATTTATCACTTGAATTGGAAATGAGTTCAATATATATTTAAAAATATAATAGATTGACACTATGCAATAAAATCTTGTAACAAGGGAGACATGTGTGATGCTCTCAAATCTTGCCAATGATTTTATAATAGAAATAAATTTGGCACTAAGAATGATACATAGAGATAACTCTTCAAGGCTATAAATCTTGACTCAAAAATTTAACTGGCCCTTATAAAGGGATATACCCCATTTACTTATACAAATGACCTAAACCTAACATATTCCTAAACATGCTCTAGTTAAAAGATTCCTTCATGGGCCTCGAGTCTATTAGACCTTGTAACAAACATGATTCTTTGGATTATGTGCATGATCTTGTGATGATGAAAAAATTGATCCTCCACTAAGGCATAAAATTTTTAGTTATCTACATGGAGACATATCCTTCAAGAGACAAAATAAACATGTCTTTTTGCATAACAAACAAAATGTCCCTTTCCTATGTACATGATTAAAAGTACTACTTCAAAAGGGACATGCCATTACTGAGCAAAGTACAATGGTTTCCTAGTGGGAAACAAGAAAAGAAAGGGGAAGAGAAAGGAAAAGGGAGGTGAAAAGAAAGGTAAAGTAGCTTTAGCTCAGGAGAAAATAAAATATTCAATTAGGTTTTGGAATCGATCTAAATGATGTAATCCTTCACCAATTTATTCTTGTATTTGGTATATTCCTCAAGTATGGGTGAAAAACACATTTTGTCTAGGCTTGATTGGTTTTTGAATTTGACTCTATATTCTTCAAGCTAGGTAGTATTCTACTAAAGTGTGGTTTACTTCCATCTAATGAGTTGCTTGAGTTGGTCATGATATTTCTCAAGTGACACTAATTTCTTTATCTTATTAACATAAAATGACTCTTATGATTCATCAATGAGATTCTTTAGGGTAGTGCACACTACCTCCTCCCCCAAATCATTTACACCATCAATAATCACCATTTTTCTTAATGTGGCATATATTTCTTCTATCATAGTCTTGAGAAACTATTATTCTCCTTTGAAATCAAAGATGACATCATTGAGCATCATCAAATGATGCTTGATTTCTAATTGATATTCTTTAGGCATTTTGTGATCATTTGGAGTAATGATCTTCTCTACAGTCAAAGCATCTATGCCCATATTACATATCTCATCCATCTTCTATTGAGATCATTTCCACCTTTTGATGTCTACATCATAAAAGAACATCTAGGAATCACACTCCCTTTTATTTTCCACTATGTCACTCAAACATTTAAATGTTGAGTGAATTATTTCCTCTACCCTAATGCCCAAGTCTTGTTACTAGTGTTCAGTTTCCCATCCTCTAGTATTAAAATCATCAATTTGGCTAAATTCAAGAGATGTAAAGGAGAGATGGAGATGACATGAAGATATGTTGGTAGTTGGATTTACTACCTTAGGCTCACTCAATAACTTTAATAAGTAATGAATAATAACCTAGTTCTCTACCTTTAACTCCTCCATGGTGTCCTTGTCTTTATCCATTCTATGTGCCACCATGTTAGCCAAGACCTATGAGCTATGTTTTAGCTCATTCCATGATGTCTCCCCTATATTTTAACTATATATGGTCTAAATTTCAAGGGTAGCATCCTTCTTTAATGTGTTAGGTGGAGGGTTAGATATCTCAACATTCCTTTCTCCCATGGTGGTAAAGGTGGTTTTGGAATGTGTTCTATCCTTTTTAGGGGCTTTGGATTTATGTTCCTAAGTGATATTTATTACATTAATCTCACTTATTTTACTCATAATGTCTCTTTTTTCCTTGACCTACTCTTTGACCCAAAAAAGGGGTCTATTCTAAAATCCCATTAAAGTGGTAGACATTGTTGATTGCCTCAAGATAGTGAAGGGTGGCATCAATGAAATTCTATATGTAGGGAACACCATAGGTTTTGTCTATGATCTCAAAACAACATATTCAATATTCTCATCACTCTCTTGTTCTTCACCACCCTTATCTACTCCATCCTCCTTTTCTAGGCTCAACTCTATCTAATCCAAAGTATCAAACTTTGACATGGGCTAATGAGATTCCTTAAGTAAATTCTCAATCAAAATTCCTTGTTTTATTAACTTATTGGAAGGATATGCAACACTTCACCTTATTTATTTTCTTGGGCCTCAGGCATGGTCATGGCTATGGTGACATCTTCATTGCCTTAAAAAAAAAATTCACCAGTCATGGCCTCAAGACCTTTATTATGGGCTAGGTCATGGACCCTCATACAAGGGAGAAGACCTCATGGTACTTCAATTGAAGAACCACTCCTTGAAACATAATCTCCAACATCTTTATTTAAATCAACCAATTCTTTATTTGTTTCTATATGGGTGGGGGTACCCATTTTTAGGTTTACTCCCCCACCTTCTTTTGAACTCACCTTCTCCTTTGGTACTGAACTTGACACCTTTAGAGGTGAAGGGACATCTTGTGGTACCTCTAGATATGCTTTTGATTTTTCTTTCTCAACCACCTCTTCTAGATTAGTGGTAATTTAAAATTATTATTTTGCCTTTACTTCATCTCTTTCATCAGGCCTACTCAACTCTTATACTCCACTCTAATCACTTTGGCCTAGTGGTTGGGTGATGACATTATCAAAAAATGTCTCTATGTTTGATGAAAATTCTTCTTTCTCTTGATGGGCTTGAGCTTACATAAATGCCTCAACACCAACATGTACAACATCATCAAAAGATAAAGGATAATTTTAGGTTAGGATGTCTTCCTTATCACCTTTACTTTCTATTGTCGAGAGACCCTCTGCTACAAATAATCCCATTGATAGGGCCTTCATTGGGGTTTGGGGCCTCTCCCTTGGAGTTCTCTACCTATTTTTTACTTATGAAGGAGTCAATGCAAATTGATTTTTCATCACCTCAGTGATGGTCCTATCCTCATCTAAGTCCTCATCATCACTCATATCCCTCAACTTCTAGGCATATGAGGACTGGTCTTCTCTCCTCTTCATAGGGATTTCCTTGGATGGTAGGTCCTTAAATGTAACCTCATTCATCCTCACAGTAAATCCACTTGGAGGTTTTAGATCCTTCTTAAGTATATTTTGTTTGGGATGCTTCCCTTCATCCTGACCTCCTCTCTTTCTTGAGTATATCTTTAGGGGAAGAATAATTGCTACTTGTTGTGTTGGTGGAATAGGTGAAAATATAGTTAGATTAGACATGGGGATGGCCACTAGAATAGTTAGCACTATTGGGAATACCTCTCCTAAAATGGATATGGGTGTGTCACTAGAAAACATAACCTCCCCCATAATAATATTATCCCAACTTTATGCCAAGCTTGTTCTCTTTAAAAAATACAACCCAAATTTATATGGTGCTACTATTATCAACTCCACATCAATGAGCTTAGTGAAATCAACATCACTAAGCTTGAAATTTCCCTTACCTTTCACCAATGGTGGTGGATCTATAGGATTACTACTATATTCTGGAAGGAAACCTCTTAGCTCCTTAACTTTCTTGAGCTCCTAAAGGGTATGGGTGTCATATGCACCAAGATATAACCCATGTTCCTCCATCCATTTGAAAGTTATTCTCATAACTAGAAATGAACTCTAGAGGAAGAAATCATTTTCATAAACATTAAAATCTACTTGTGAGATGGATTGGGCTTCAATATTAACTATATTATACACTAAATCTAATGTCATATTATCATCTACCATGTCCTTAGGGATATGAGTGATATTATAAGTAATGACCTCTTACATCGTTAGCCTCATATACTCTAATTTTTTGACATCTTTCTCAATGGTGTAGTTAGATAAGATGTTTGCATAATGTGATTTATGTAATATCACATTAGTCACCATATTTACCATCCATCTGATATCATAATTGGGCTTGGGTGGCATCTTATCAATTGCATACTAGCCCATTTCCTACTCTAATCCCTTTGCCTTGGAAATTGAAGGACATGAATAATATCTAATCATAATGGGAAACTTGAAGGGATTATTTATCTTTTTGGCTACAATCATTTCATGTAGGGGCACCATCTATCTACTTAGCTCCATTAATCCCAACTTGTCATCAAAGTACCTTGGTAGTTTATGTGGGCACCCTAAATAACCACTTACCTTGATATATGTGAATGTCCTAAATTGAATATATGAGGCACCATATTTCTCAATTAACTCCTTAGAAACCTTGGACATTATATTGAGGCTTCTCAAAAGAAAGAAGACACTCATCATAATATTGAAGAAATAATTATAGACCCTATACAAGTTCTTCTTGAAGCCCTCCATGATGATTTTTGGGTATATTTCATAAATCCTCATTTTTTTAGGGTTCTTAGTGAACCCTTGGAATGCCTTTTATGCACCAAGATATACATTAAATAAGAGGTCATGTAAAATGTACTTGTGAATGCCTCTTTTGAAAGAATTGTAACCTAGAGCTACATCATCTACCTGTGTAGATTATCACTGGGTATGGTGACCCAATATAGATTCTTCTACCTCTCCAATATGCAGACTACGACTAGGAATATTTAGGGCTCAAACTTTTCCATGGTGGATAACCCATAGATCTTGGAAGCCATGGTGATGATGTATTAGGGTAGTTCATTGAATTCCCCTAGCTTCAAATTTTTGGGCATCCTAAAGACCTTCTATCTCTTTTTGGCCAGCCAGTAAGTATTGACAATGTCTTAAATTACCTTTTCATTCTTCTTTATGTACTCCTAGCATTCCTTTAGGGAGAGTGTAATGCTTTCTGGTTAGGGAGGAATTTTGAGCGTGATGTTGAGGGCCATAGGGGTGAAATAAAAAACAACCAAATGGCTACCATTGATGATGGTCCTTATGTCTAGTTGGTATGCTCAAGCACATGAAATAATTAGTTATGAGAATGGGGTAGGCAATGGGAATGCTACCATAGGGGTGATGTAGCTCATACCAACATTAACTACTACTTTAAGGGGTTTTGGTCATTATAATACATTTAATAGGGCCACAAAATCTAACCACATGACATCTATATCCTTAATCCCATCCAAGTTAGAGATAATGATTCCATTCATATAAGTTGAGGATGTCACCATTTCTACCCTATATTTCTAGTACAATACTTTGAAATTTGAAAAACCTTTCACTAAAAAAGACCTTGCAATACCTCTCAACTCCTTTCAAATATCACAACATGAGGAGTTGAAATAACACTTACTATTAATCTGAATGGTAGCACACAATAAAAGCTAAAAATTAGTGAATAAATCATCATAATCATGTTCTCATGTTACACTTATCTAGGGCATGCAAATAGCTTTAATGCACAAATGAAAGCTCTAAATGCAAAGGGTAAATGAAAAATGAAAACAAATGCCTTAGTTATAATCCTTTGCATTTCAAAATTAAGGTTTTTATCAATGCTTCAAAGCAAAATGACTAATTACCAATCACCCTCATTAATTACTTGAGCTTCATTCTAAAAAAGAGGGAAGATGTAAATGTTATTTTTATGTCGAGTGATCCTCATTGTGACATGTGGAGCCATACAAGTGGAAATTATGTCATGGTACCTTTTTGGGCCTTTAAGGACTTTCACACCTTTTTCACTTGTTATTTTTCTTTGGTGTAATGTTGAAATATGTCTCGAACTCTTTATGAGATGTAATAACACCATGTGTCATTATTCAACTTTAAAATCTAGGTGTTTGGGCCTTCAAGGACCTTTCAAACCTTGCCCACCAAAGGTTAAGTGAGGTAGTATTCAAAAAGGGACTGAAACTTAGAATACCCTAAGGAGATGCCACACGGCATCATCTTATTTATAGCTTTAGATACTTAGGCCCTGGATACTTTTTTCACTTTACACACTTAAAAATAAGTGTGGTAATCTTCAAAAAGAGCCTAAAATTTATAAATCACTGAGAACTTACCATATGTCCAACCCTAGATGCAAGCTCAGACTCTTGGTCACTTTTTACCTTTATACTACCTTTCTTCAAATAAGTAAGGGTGCCAGATCCTCTTGACCTCCTAAAATATTAATAATATCCCTTGAGATAGACACATGTCCTTTATTTGGTTCAACGAGCAATTCTTCACCTTAATCATCAAAACACATCGAAGGTGTAATTTGACAATTTCATCTAAGGCCCCATAATTTCTTCTTCAAACATAAGGTAGAAAATACATGCATAGAAAAAGGGTTGCTATATTTTAATATTTCCCTCATGAATCTTCCTACCATAAGACCTTTAGTCAAACCCTACAATTCCTTTAGAATAATTTAATATGTTCTCCATCTCTAGAAATTTCCCCTTGGACTCTTTTCCATTGACAAAAGTTTGAAAAAAATATCTCAAAAAACACTTAAAATCCAAAAGGTAGTGTATAATATTATTTTAGAGTGGATAAATGTTCAATAAAATTAAGTCTTTATAGCTTTTGTCTAAGACAAAAATACTAAAGAAATATTATTATCAAGCATTGTGTTCATGCAAAAGGACCAAAAGGTTGAAGTGAAGGAACACTTTCACTTGGCAGAAGCAAGACAAAAAACATGATGAATTACAAACATGAACTTTGACCTTCCAAAGGAATATGTAGAGATAGGACTAGGGTTAGTGACTAAACCATTGACACCTACCATTTTTTAACTTAAGCATTTTTATAACAAGGGCCCAATTTCTCTAGTGCAATTTTGGGCACTAATATAGGCTATTTCTTAGGGATGCGTACCCCTAGTGGGTACATAGATACCACTATATTAGATGCCTATCCATTGGGCCATAGAGTTAAAGGATTTGTAATAATGTCAATGAAGACACACCATGGGTGAACATAGTTTCAATAAGGCATTCAAAGATAACAAAGAGAGAAAAGACAAACATAGACTATATAAACACAACCCCAAATAGGGAAATAAAATATAAAGGGACTATACAATATGCACATATTTACAAAACTAGAATGGACTCAATCAAGAAAATTCTTGAGGTGTCTACCATTCACTAGTAGTTATAGGATTTCTCCATCAATATATCTAAGATAAAATGTATGGTTTCCTATTTGATAATTAATGTTGTAGGGACCCATCCTTAGGGAATCAAATTTAACATATTCCCTTTGTCTTCATGTCTGTTATCCTAGAGTAGAACTAGATCACCAACCTGAAAGGCTCTCAAGGTGACCTTCTTGTCAAAAAATCTTCTTGAGCCTTTCTTTGAACTTCAAATTATTTTCATGAGCTTGTATATGAGATTCATCAAGATCTATGATCTCATTGATCCTTTCTTAATAGTGGTTTATTTTTTCTTCATCCTCAAATACTTATTGTATGAATTGGTACATAGGTAAATGCATATTTAGGGGTAAACAAACTTGAGCTCCATAAAGAAGATCAAAGTGGATTTTTATAGTATACCTCTTTGTAGTTAACCTATCAAGATAAAAAATAAACTTCAACTACTCACCACATTTCCTTATGTTGGCATTAAAATTCCTAATGATCTTTAATAAATTCTTGTTACTAGACTTAGCCTACCCATTTCCTTGGGGATTGTAATTGGATGCATATGATAGATCAATCCCATAATCTTCACATAGTGCAACTAATTATTTGGCTCTAAAGCACATGGAATTTTCATATATAATTTTAATTGACACCCTAAATTGAAAAATTATATTATTCAAAAGGAAATCAATGACTACCTTATGGGTTGATTTTATATTAGGGACAACCCATTTTGTGAAGTAATTAGTAGCAACTAAGATCCATTTGTGGCCATCACTTGAAGAATATAATATCTCACCCATGAATTTCATTCCCCATTGCCTAAAGGGTCCTTCAACAAAAATTGGTTTTATGGGAAGTGATCTAAATGCTTCTATTCTCCTAGAGAATCACTAACACTCTCACATCTTACCATGGCAACAACAACCTTAAATAGTGTGGGCCACCAATACCCAACCCTCAAAATTTTATGTGTAGTGACTTTAGGAGAAAAGTGAGAACCACACACACCACTATGGAATTACATAACAAGTGAAGAAAATATCACTTTCCATTAAGCATCTCAAGAGGACACCATTCAGGTTCCTCTAAGCTAGATCATCTTGTGACAAAATATACTTTTGGGATATCAACTTCAACATCCTCCTTTGATTTTTGTCTAAATGGGGAGGATAATTTAGATTCTTAAAATAATAGAATATCCTTGAACCATAGAGATTGGTTATACTTGGATTCATGGCTATCAATGACCCCTTCCACATTATTCATATCTCCAGCTTGTAAGTTGGTTTCAGTCAACAACTTGGTAGTTTGTATCTCTAGGTTACATTCTTGAAGTTTGTTGACCCATCAAAATATTTTATCAGTAGTCTTAATCTAAGTTAATATGTCCTTCACCATAGTGTGAGGAACATTGGCCATTATTTTTGAACTTAAAATATAAGATCTAAATTGTTTGATAGATTTTAAGAGAGAAAAGTCTTATTTCTATATTATGGTATACTCTAGTTTAGATCCCTACAATGCCTTACTAAAAAGGAAATTAGATTATCATGACCCTCATCATTATTTTGTAGTAACAATATAGCAATGGTATACCCAAAGGTAAATGAAAATATCTAGAAATATTTTATATAATCAGGACTGATAAGTATCAGGGTAGTTTTCAAAGTTGGCTTGATGTCTTGGAAAGATTGGGTAGCCTTTTCCTCCCACTTTATGGTTTTATACTTCTTCAAAATTTAGGTAATGGATAGAGTAATCTTTGTAAAGTTAGAAACAAGCCTTCTTATGAAATTGATCTGGCCAAAGAAAGATTGGATACCTTTCTTGGTCTATGGGATGGGTACTTTATCAATGGCCTCTACCCTTTCAGGGTTTATCATGATACCTTGCTGAAACATAATGTGTCCTAGTAGCTTTTCCTTTTATACTATAAAGTGACACTTTTTTGGATTGAGGGAGATTCTAAACTCCCTACATCTAATAATCATTTATTTGAAGTGTCCCAAGTGGTCATTTCTTTTCTTGGATTACACTATGACATCATCTTGATAGATGGAAATAAACTAGTTAATCAATCTTGTAAAGGCTACATCCATTTCTCTATATAAGGTGGCACCTATATTCATTAAGATAAAAGGAATACATACATATATATATATATATATATATATATATATATATATATATATATATATATATATATATATATATACATACATATATATATATATATATATATATATATATATACATAAGTGCCCTCAAGAGTAGTGAAATTAGTCTTAGACGTTTCATATTCCTTCCCTACTACCTAGTTATAGCTAGAAAATCCATCTAGAGTCGACAATAACTTGAAACTAGTAACATTATGAAGCATGTTATCCATGTTTGGAAAAAGATTATTATCCTTAAATGAGGCCTTGTTCAGGTAATAAAAGTCAATAAAAAGCTAGATGTCTCCATTCTTCTTCCTGATAAGGACTAGATTTACCACCCATGATGAATACTTAATGGGTTGAATGATCCCACCATCCCTCAACTTCTTTAATTCTTCCTATATCTTGGTGGCCAAGATGGGATTAATAGGACATTATTTTTGGTAGAATGGTTTTGTATTAGGTTTAATGGAGATAACATCTAGAATAAATCCTCCCTATGAGCCTTTAACTCTAAATATGACCATTTTAAATAGTCTTGGTACTTTTTTGACAACCTGATGAATGTTTCATTCTCCTTCTTGCCTAGGTGAGTACCAAGCCAAATCTTCTTTGGATTTTATTTTATCCTAATGTTAAATTCAGTCACATCCTTTGATATATAAATATTTCTAAATTTGACTATGTCAACTCCATCAAAGGATGATTCAAGACTAACCAATCTTCTAGGGATAGTATTAGTCTTTAACTATATGATTTATTTTCCATACAAGGTTTCTTTTCCATCATATACCTATACCATGGAGTCCGAGTCTATAATGGTTCCTTAAAACTAATTTATACAACATATAAACCTTATTATTTGATCATCATTATCAAATATTTGTCAATGATTGATGTTATCTAGGATAAAAGGCCTTATTAGTACATCAACCTCATACTGACAAGAGGGGTTCATATGTTCATCTTCAAACTTTGTATCCCTTTTCAAAATCATATCTACTAATTGATTAAGATCTTGGGAATGATATTCAATATTAAAAACATCAAACCATTCCAAGCAGTCCCATACAATGTTGTGGTACTACTTTAATCTTTTCTATTTTGTGATGTAAATAGCTCAAACCTACTTCACCACTAATTTTGAATTGCCCTTGACTATAAAACTCTTGAGTCCATATTCACAGGTGATCCAAAGGCCTATTAAGAGTGCTTCATATTCTATAATATTATTTATGCACTCAAATGATAACTAGGATTACCTATAAACTTGGCCATTAGGGGCATAAAAGAAAACCCTTGATCCATTTCCAATGTTTGAACATGCTCCATCAAAATTAATGATCCAAATGAAATATTTCTCAATAATACCAGATTCGAGAGGAAATTCTACATATTTAATGCTCCTCACAAAATTCCTGATGTCCATATCCACATATAATACTTCATTCAGATGGTACTTATGATCTTCTAGGACATGAAGCATTTTTGTCTCTTAGTTTAGGTGAACCATCTTTGCATACATAGGTATAGTGGTATAAGATAGGTCCATCTAAACACTACCCCTAATACCAGCAGCCCATTTTCTAGATAACAACATACCCAATTTTATTAGATAATCTAGAACAACATCCATACTCAAGAACTTATCAGGGTATTGTGTGAGCTACACCAAAAATCCTTTGACCATGACAAAAATCGGTACTTATCTATAATCCATGGTGAGGTATCATCTATATGCTATAGTTATCCTTATGAAACACTCATTTATCAAAGCTAGTGGCATAATGTTATAAGATGAATTAGAATCAAACATGCAGTTGTGGACAATCAAACTATTAATCAGTAGGGTGTTACAGAGTGAGTCTACATCCATTTGAATTTATACCAATGTTGTCCCTAAATACACCTCCAAGTGGTGTACAAGATATTTTGGGGTGTTCTCATTTTCCATAGGGGAAGTGAGAGAAGGCTCAGCTTGGACAATTTCATTGGAAGTGACCTTTTTAATGAGTCCCAAATACTTAAAAGATATTTTCCTATGTTTTGGAATTATAAGAAATTCCACAAATGATACTATAACCTTTAATTTAATTAAAAAATGGGCCATGCCATAAATACTATATTTGGGAAAGGGAGTGTTAGTAAGTAAACTTGTAACATTCTCATTTGGGATACACCCCTCAAGAGTTAGTAGAATATAAGTAGGAGAACCATCACTCTTAACATCACTCTTTAAAGGAGGATTCCTATGTTCATCCTTCTTGGGAATTCTAGAGAATAAGGGAGTTCTATTTTTGGCCTATGTACCTCTTGGGTTGACATTATTAGGTGAAAAATAAGGCTTGGTGGAATTTTGGACCTCCTTATTCCCTTTGGTCTCTTTTTCTTTAGTCTTTGCTTTAGAAGTAGCAGAGTTTTTATATTTTGGAGGAGTATTCTAGTATTTACCTCTCAAATTGTACTCTTTCTCTTGGGCAATTACTACATGGATCATCAATTATTGATCCTCAACTAATGGAGTTGAATCTTCATACTTTTCTCTCATCATTGATCTTAGAAACTCAAAGTCATGAATAGGTAATTCATATTTATGAATCATGTTTATTTCATAGATAAAATATGGGGCAGGACCCTTACCTTATCACATGCTCTCTAGAGTGGTAGCACTCATTATATCAATAGATGGAGAGGCAACCATATCATCTAGTTCACTAAGTTGGAAAGTAAAACATTCATATACTAGGGTGTCTCTATAATTAGGGACATTTTAGGCATTCACAACTTCATCTTAAAAGGTGTATCTTTCCATGTCTTAGAATTTAACAATGTAGATATCATCTTCATTAGAAATAGATTGAAATCCTTCTACATATTAACCATCATCATTGGTTGTGTTATGTAATGGATAACGGAGAAAGCACTTATCACACCAGTCAATATCATATCAATTGTATTCACCTTTACAACTAGAGGATCAATTACTTCTCTTCTTACTCCTCGATTTTAGTTTCTTTCATATTTGTCATCCCTTACAAGCCCCTTTTCATTATCATTATTCCTAGCTTGGAAAGATGGCCTACCCTGACCCTGATCTCAGGGATGATTCCTTTCCTCCCTCTTGTGATCCATCCTATCATCATGGTTATAAGAACCCTGAGACAAGCCCTTTTCTTCTCAAACCAAATTTTAAGAGATCTCTTTCATAATAGTGGATAGAATCTTCATAGTTTCCTCTATGTCTACACTCTTGTGGGAGGCTTGAGGCTTCTCAAGATTTACCAATTTGACATCAACCCTCTAGTTTAAAGTCTTACCCATAGCTTTGATATTATTTTCTATTTGGATATCCAAATTGAAATCCATCCTTAGATTTGTGAGAGCCTTATCTCTAAGATAATAGGTTACTTTCTTGTAAAATTAATCATAATATTTAATCAAATAAGTAACACCACTGGGTCTAATATCTTTCATTAGACTTCTCAATACCTTACTAAATCTAGAATTGAAGTCCTTCACACATTTGTTAGGATTCTTCTGGAGGCTCTCAAACTTGGCAAGCAAGAATCTAAGATCAATGCTATCACCATATTGCATCTCAAAATCATCAATCATAGCTTGCCATGTGTCTATGGATCCATCAGGGAAGGATTTGAACCATTTTTGGGCCTCATCTTCAAGTGTGTTCACAAAGAGATTTATACACACATCTTTTAGATCTATTTCATAATCTTAAATGATGTTTAAGAAGACTTTAAAAAGATACTCCATAGATACTACATTGTTCCCATAAAACTTAGGTAATACATTTCTAATCTTTATAGGGACCTCATTCAGGAGACCAGGCATACCATTAAAGTTGATAGGTCTAAACCTTATGATTACAAATGGTCTGCATCTATTAGCTAGACCTTGATCTTCTTCTCCATCATTATCATTGTCCATATTAAACATCCTCCTTCTCAGGTCATGATCTCACATCTTTGAATCTGAAGATAAAGATGAAGTAGGGGATGGCTGAGAATGAATACTATGGGGAGGACTTGAAGGAGGAGAAATATAATGAAACCTTAATGACCTAGTAGGAGGAGAAAGACTTCTTTGTAGAGAAGGAGCTTGACTTATAGGAAGATCAAATTTATCTAAGGCACTTTAGTATCCTTTAATGAAAGGGATGTTAGAGAAAAGAGGGTAAATCAAATGGTGGACAAACTGATCAGTTCTTACTTTATTACTTGAGCTTTGGCCTACAATAGGCTTCCACACTTGTCTCCTTTTGGATGGAGGTTTTAACTTAGGGACAAGTTCTTTAGATGGATTTTTATGTAATTAAGACTTAGTACCCTCAAAATTTATAGATCTAAAGGAAACTCTTCAAAATAGATAAGAGCATATATAGTATGAATTGATCTTTAAACCTTGATATAACATATTCAACACTAGAAGTAAAACTTATAGACTAGAATGAATAAAAATACACATAACTAATGGAAAAAAAACTTTTAAACATTGAAAACAACTCCAAGAGCATTGAAAAACATCTCACAGCATGGGTTGAACATTCTCAATGGTGTTACTAGGAAAATATGCAAAGATATTAATGAACAAAAGATGAACAAATTGATGTAGTAACAATAGAGAATGAAATAAATAAAAAACTTATAGCTCTCTGCAAGTATTCCCAGTATCATGGGTGACAAGAAATTTCCTTAGCAATGACACTAGAAATATGTTGGTTCTTAGTTATACACCTCTATCATTCAACCTTTCACACTTGAAAAAGGTGTCAAGAAAAGATAGAAAACCAACTTAATATGTCATTGTAACTGGGGAAGGGTTTAACATCATGATTAGATCAAGCATAGAAGTTGACTGAGAGGCACCTAAAAAGGGTATGGTCAGTTCCATGCTACTTCTAGCTTTGCTTGAACCAAGGTGAGAGGACCTAAGGGGTCACTTGCTCATATGAAGGGATTATGCAACTAAATATTCATGGGGTTTATTGGCATAAGGGGATACAAATCTGACTAGAACACAACCAAGCTTGCTCAATCCACCTAATAAGGGTTGTCACATGAAGTGATTAAATGTTCTAAGATAGATACAATCTAATAAATATAGACATGGATACGATTACAAATTCCATTCTAAATAATTTTCAATAATAGGGGGTTGAATAAGGATTGTAATACTAATCTTTAACATATGAAATATAAACGCATGCCAAGTATACAATATTTATGTACTCTCAGGAAAACATCACTTTAGATATGTAGAGGTCATATTGTATGCAGGGTAAAATAGGGCAAGACAATAACTATAAATTAATAAAGATAAAAATTGGAGGATTAAGATATGAGCATGAAGAATTTCAATTAAACTGCTACATTGTCTTTATCAATAAATGTACCATAGATCTAAATACAAATGAAACTAAAAACATGTATAGGTGATATCCTTCAATAACTCCTTCTAGTTAAATCCATGAGCCTAGGACTACCCTTAAAAAGGATATCAACACCCTATCCCCAAGTCTCAAAGTAGAAAGGATTTTATAATCTAGATATACAGTCTAAATTACCACCATAAAGATTAATACATATGATCACCAATTAACTAAGCATGTTAAATATGGCATTGTATTTCAGCAACAAAAAGATAATGGAAACCACAAGCAAATTTCATTTATCACTTTAATTGGAAATGAGTTCAATATGTATTGAACAATATAATAGATTGACACTATGTAAAAAAACCCTGTAACAAGGGAGGGATGTATGATGCTCTCAAAGCTTGCCAATGATTTTAAAATAAAAATCAATTTGGCACTAGGAATACTACATAGAGAGAACTCTTTGAGGCTATATCTCTTGACTCCAAAATTTAACAGACCCTTGTAGAGGGACAAACCCCCTTTACTTATACAACTGAGTTAAGCCTAGAATATTTCTAAAGATGCTCCAGCTAGAAGATTATTTCATGGGTTTAGAATTTGTTAGACCTTGTAACAAACATGACCTCAGATTATGTGCATGCTCCTATGATGATAATAAAATTTATCCTCCACTAAGGTAGAATGATTGTACTTAAGTACATAGAGGTAGATCTTCCAAGAGACAAAAAAAAACTTCATCTTCTTGCATAACAAACAAAACATCCCTTTCCTAAGTACATGATTACAAAAACTTTTCTAAAATGGATATACCATGACCAGGTGAAGTACAATAGTTTCTTAATAGGAAATGAGAAAATAAATGAGAAGAGAAGAGAAAAGGGAGGTGAAAAGAAAGGTGAAGTAGCACCAGCTCAAGAGAAATTGAAATATTTAAATAGGTTCTAGAATCAATTTGAATGATGAAATATTTTTCTAACCTATTTTTGTATTTGGTATATTCCTCATGAATGGAGGCAAGACTCCCTTGGTTTGGGCCTGCTTAGTATTTGAATTTGACTCTATATTCTTTAAGCCAGATAACAGTCCACTAAAGAATGGTTTACTTCCATCTAATGAGTTCCTTGCATTAATAATAGGATTTATCAAGTGACACTAATTGCTTTATCTTATTAAAATAAAAGGAATCTTGTGGTATATCAATGAGATTCTTTAGGGTAGTGCACACTACCTCCTCAACCAAATCATTTACACCATAAATAATCACCATTTTAATTATCATGACATCTAGTTCTATTATCATAGTATTGAGAGACTATTCTTCTCCTTTTAGATCAAAGATACCATCCTTGAGAATCATCAGATGATGCTTGATTTCCAATTTATATTCTTTGGTCCTTTTGTGATCATTTAAAGTAATGATATTTTATTTAGTTAAAGCATTTGTGCCCATCTTATATATCTCATCCATATTCTATTGAGATTCTTCCCCCTTTTGATTTTTTCCTCACAAAGGAACATTTAGATATCACACTTCCTTTTGTTTTTCATTATGTCACTCAAATGTTGAGTGGATTATTTCCTCCACCTTGGTGCCCAAGTCTTGTTACCAATCTTCAGTTTCCCATCCTCTAGTCTTTAAATTATCAATTTGGCTAGTGTCAAGAGGTGAAAAGGAGAGATGGAGAGGACCTAGAGCTATGATAGAAGTTGTATTTATTACCTTAGTCTCACTCAGTAACTTTTTAAAGTATTGGATCATAGCCTAGTTCTCTGCCTTCAACTCCTCCATGGTGGCCTTGTCTTTATCCATTCTATGTGCCACCATGTTAGCCAAGACTTTTGAGCTATGTTTTATCTCATTTCATGATGGATCCCCTAGATTTTAATTATAGATAATGTAAATTTTGAGGGGACCATCCTTCTTCAATGTATCAGGTGGAGGGATAAATATCTCAACATTCCTTTTTCCTATGGTGGTAAAGGTGGTTTTGGAATGTGTTATGGCATTTTTATGGGGATTAGCCTTATGTGCCTGAGTGATCTTTATTACATTGATATCCCCTATTTTATTCATCATTTCTCTTTTTTCCTTGACCTACTCTTTGATCCAAAGAAGGGGTTTGGTCTAAAATCCCATTAAATTGGTAGAAATTGTCAATGGCCTCAAGATAGTGAAGGGTGGCATCAATGAAGTACTACATGTAGGGAGCACCATAGGTTTTGGTTGTGGCCTCAACACAAAATATTCAATCTCCTTATCACTCTCTTATTCTTCACCACCCTTATCCACTAGATTTTCCTTTTATAAGTTGGGCTCTATCTAATCCAAAACATCAAACTTTGACCTAGGATAATGAGATTCCTTAAGCAACTTCTCAATCAAACTTCCTTATTCTATTGACTAGCTGGAAGGTTGTACAATTGTTTGACCTTCATTATTTTCTTGGGCCTCAAGCATGGATGTGTCTATGGTGACATCCTTTCTTCCTTTAGGTAACCTTTCACTATTTATGACCTTAGGACCTTTATTATGGGTTGGGTCATGGACCTTGATGCAAGTGAGAAGTCCTCATGGTATTTCAATTAAAAAACCACTCCCTAAAACATCTTCCCTAACATATTTATTTAAATCACCTAATTTTTTATTTGTTTTTGTATGGGTTGGGGTACATTTACAAGTTTACTTCACCTTATTCCACACTTTCCTTCTCCTCTAATGCTAAATTTGGCACCTTTGGAGGTGAAAGGGCATATTGTGGTACCTTTGGAGCTACTTGTTATTTTTCCTACTCAACCACCTCTTATGGATTAATGGTAGTTTGAATATATTTTTATATCTCTACTTAAACTCTTTCATTAGGCTTTCTCAGCTCTTCTTCTCCACTCTAATCACCTTGGCCTAGTGGTTGGGTGATGACATTATCAACAAATGTCTCTCTGTCTAATGAAAATGCTTCATTCTCTTGAGGGGCTTGAGCTTACATAACTATCTCAACAAGAACCTATACAACATCATCAAAAAACAAAATATCATTTGAGGTTAGGATGTTTTCCTCATCACCTTTGTTTTCTACTATTAAAGGACCCTCTCCTAAAAATAAGCCCATTTTTGGGGCCTTCACTGTGGTTTGGGGCCTCTCCCTTAGAGTTCTCTAACAAAATTTTACTTGTGGAGGAGTGAATGCACTTATTTCTTCATCACCTTGATGATGGTCCTATCCTCCTCTGAGTCCTCATCATTTATCATATCCATAAAATTCTAGGCATATGAGGACTAGTCTTTTCTCATCTTCATAGGGAGTTCCTTAGATGGTAGGTCCTTAAACATAACCTCCTTCCACCTCAAAAGAAATCCACTTAGATTTTTTAGATCCTTATTAAGTGTATTTTATTTGGGATACTCCCTTTCATCCTTAACTCTTCTCTTTCTTGAGTATATCTTTGGGGGAGGAGCAACTAATGCTTGTTGTGTTAGTGGAGTACATGGAACTATAGTTGGATTGGCCATGGGGATGGCTGGCATTGTTGGGGATCCCTCTCTTAAAATAAATATGGGTGTGGCACTAGCCAACATAATCTCCCTCATAATAATCTTATCCCAATTTTCTACCAAGATTGTTATTATTAAGAAAGATAACCCAGCTTTAGACTATGTTATTATTATCAACTCCACATCAATGGGATTGGTGCAATAAACATCACTAAGCTTGTTCTTACCCTTACCTTTCACCATTAGTGGTGGAGATGTAGGATCACCACTATATTCTGGAAGTAAACCTCTTATCTCCTTAACTTTCTTAACCTCTAGGAGGGTAGGGGTGTCATATGTACCAAGATCCACCCCATGTTCCTTCAGCCATCTGAAGGTTCTAATAATTAGAAATGATCTCCAGGGGATGGAATTATTTTTTTAACATTAAAATATACTTGTGATATGGGTAAGGATTCAATATTGGTTATATTATTCACTGAATCTAGTGTCATCTTGTCATTTGACATGATCCTCCTTGATGCCGCAATTGGACTAGATGTCTTCATAATGTGATCGATGTAATATCACATTAGTCACCATATTTAATAGCCATCTAATGTCATAATTAATCCTAGGAGATATATTATCAATTACATACTGGCCCATTTCCTTCTCTAATCCCTTCACCTTGGTGACTGAAGGACATGAATAATATCTAATCATAATGGGAAACTTGAAGGGATTATTTATCTTTTTGGCCATAATCATTTTGTGGGGAGGCATCATCTATTGAATCATCTCCATTACTATTAACTTGTCATCAAGGTAACTTGGTAGTTTATGTGGGAACCCTAAATAACCTCTTACCCTGATATATGTGAATGTCTTGAATTGAATATAGGAGGCACCATATTCTCAATTACCTCCTTGGCCACCCTGGACATTATGTTGAGGCTTCTCAAAGGAAATAAGACATTCATCATAATATCAAAGAATAAATTGTACAACATAAAAAATTTCTTCTTGAATCCCTCCATGGTGATTTCTAGGTATATTTCATAAATCCTCACTCCGTTAGGTTCTTGGTGAGCCCCTAGAATGTTCTATTATGCACTAGGTTATACATTAAATAAGAAGACATGTAAAATATACCTATAAATTCTGATTTTTAAATAATTATAACATATATTTACATCATATACCTATGCAAAATGTCACTAAGGATGGTGGCCCAATTCAGCTTCTTCTACCTCTCCAACATGCAGACTAGGACTAGGAACATCTAGGGCTCAAAATTCTCTATGATGGGCAACCCATAGATCTTGATAGCCATGGAAATGATGTATTGGGTCAGTTAATTTAATTCCATATATTTATTTTTTTATAAATCTTAAATACCTTCTATCTCTTCTTAGTTAGCCATCAAGTATTGATAATGTCCCAAATTATCTTTTCATTCTTCTCTATGTAAATTTGGCATTCCTCTAAGGAGAATGTAATATTTTCGAGTTGGGGAGGAATTTTGAGCATGGTGTTGAGGGCCATAGGGGTGAAATAATATACAAAGGAATGGCTACCATTGATGATGGTCCTTGTGTCTGGATGGCATGCCTAAGCACATGTAATAATTAGTTCTAGGTATGGGGTAGCCAAGGGTAATGTTACCACAAGGGTGATGTAGCTCATACCAACATTAACTACTAATTGATAAGGGTCTATCCACTAAAATAAATTCAATAGGGCCACAAAATATAACCCCATGACATATGTATCCCTAATCCCATCTAAAATAGAGATAATGATGCTCTTCATAGAAGTTGAGGATGTCACCATTTTTATGTTAGATTTCTAGTGAAACACTTCAAATTTTGATCAAAAATTCACTCAAAAAACCCTCACAATACGTCTCAAATCCTTTCAAAGATCACAACACAAAGAGTTGAAAGAACACTTACTATTAGTCTGGAGGGTGGCATAAAATAGAAGCTAAAATTAGTGAATAAATCACCATAATCATGTTCTCACACTGCACTTATCTAGGGCACACAAATAAATCAAATTCACAAACATAAGATCTTAATGAAAAGGGTAAACACAAAATGAAAACAAATTCGTTACTTATAATCCTTTAGATTTTTAAATTAGGGTTGTCATTAATTCTTCAAAGCATAACAACTAATCACCAACCACCCTCATTAACTACTTGAGCTTCATTCAAAAAAGAGAGGGAAGATGTAAATTTTATTTTTATGCTAGATGATTGTCTTTGTGACATGTGGAGAAATATAAGTGTAAATCACATCATGTTACCTTTTTGGTCCTTTGGGGACTTTGACACCTTTTTCACTCATTATTTTCATTTGGTGTAATAGTGAGATATGTTCTAAAATCTTTTTGAGATGTAAATATTCCATGTGTCATTATTCAAATTTAAAATCTAGGTGTTTGGGCCTTTAGGTACCTTTTGAAACTTTCCCACCAAAAGTTAACTGAGGTAGTCTTCAAAAAGGGACCAAATTTGAGAAGACCCTAAGAAGATGCCATATGGTATCATCTTCTTTGAAAATTTAGACACTTTTGCCTAGAATACTTTATACACCTTACCCACTTAAAAATAAGTGAGTAAATCTTCAAAAAAATCCCAAAATTTATAAATCACTGAGAACCCATTGTGTGTCCAACCCTAGATGCAAGCTCAGACTCTCAGTCACTTTGTACCTTTGTACTATCTTTATTCAAATGGGGAAGGGTGTTAGATCCTCTCAACCCCTAAAAATATTCATAGGATTTCCTTGATATATACATGTGTCCTTCATTTTTTTATCAATAAATTCCTCACCTTAATCATTAAAACATGTCAAAGGTGTAATTCACCAATTTCATCTAGGGCCCTAGAATTTTCTCAAACATAAGGTAGCAAAACCATTCATAGAAAAAGGGTTTCTATATTTCAATATTCCCCCCATGAATATTCCTACCATGATACCTTCATTAAAACCTTACAATTCCTTAGTAATGATTGAAGATGTCCTCCATCTCTAGAAAGTGCCCTTTGGACTCTTTGTAGTGGACAAAAGTTCAAAACAAATATCCTGAAAAACACTTAAAACTCAAAAGGTAAGTTATATACTTATTTAAAATATTTCAGAGCAGATCAAATATCTAAAAAAATTAAGTCTTTGAAGCTTTTGTCTAATACAAAAATCTTGAAGACCTATTCTTATTGAGCATTATGTTCATATAAAAATCCTGAAAGGTTGAAGTGAAAGAACACTTTCACCTAACAGAAGCAAGACAAAAAACATGATGAATTACAAAAATAAACTTTGACCTTCCAAAGGAAAATGTAGAGATAGGATTGGGTTTAGTGACTCAAACATTGATACCCACCCTATTTGAATTTAAACATTTTTCTAACAAGGGCCCAGCTACTCCAATGAAATTTTGGGCACTAACATATGGTTCTTTGAAATCCTTAGTTAAAGACACTAGGAATAATAAATATTAATTTATAGAAGTATTTCATGAAGTTTTGGAATAAAAAAATGAAGTTTAGTTTACAATATATCATAATTGGAAAGGCATAAGGAACATTCAAGGTAGAACATGAGGATAAGATTGAATCAGGTGAAGAAGAGCATGAGAAAGATTAAGATGATTACATAGATGAATAACTTACAAGAATATAAGAACACTTAATATACTCAAGAAATAAATGAACCAACAAATGAAAATTTGGAAGAGGAAGAAGAAAAGGTTGATAAGATCAAAGTATTATAAAAAATTGAGGTATATAAACACCCAAATCATCATGAGAGTAAAAAATCAGGTATCCATGTTAGGTAGTGTCATATCAACAACCACTTTTGTTGTCTAAGAAATAAGAATACCAATCACTATGGATACATAAGAAATCTATGGAGAAATCACTATGGATATGTATGGAAGCCAAATAAGAACTACTATGGTCAAGAATGGAATATGATTAATGCAATGGCATATGAAATGTGTAATTGGTGGGTAAATCACTATGATTATGCATGGGAGGATAACTACTATGGTCCAGCATGGAATTAGAGTAGTGAAGCAGAATATGGTAAATGGAATTAAAGGAGGAATCACTATACATGTGTACCAAGTTAGTATATTATGATTATTAATGGAATCAAAGTAGCGTAATGGAATTTGTAAATAATTCCGGAGATCTATCACCTACCAAGTTCACATATGGGTGGTTGGATGATCAATATTGGAAATAAGTGTGAAATGAATAGAATTACACTCATTATTTGGTTTCTTATTATGTTTTAGGGATGAAACATATCAAGGGGGTAAGGAATTCTATGTACCTATGGATATGATAAATTAATTTTGGTTGATGGAGATGTTTACATGTGTCACATATCCCCCTTATTTAGTTATATGGGTCCAATATATTAGGATAAATGAGTAACTTATGGAATTAGTGCCTTAGGTAATGGTCATCCTACATTGGTATTATGAGGTTACCCATCCATTATTAGTTATATATATGTATATATAATGGAGGTGAATATCATTTTAAATCAATAAATAAGGTAAGTTTTGAGTCTTCTATTGGGTAGAAAGATATTGAAGATGTCACCCTCAAAGTGGAATTATGGAATTTTACTTCCTAAATGAGTATTGTATGATGTTTCCCTACCTTAAGGGTATTATTATATTTATGAATTTATTAAATTTTTGGACATCTTGGCCCAATAATATATATTGTGTTTATTGATCTATATTATATTCTACATATTCCAAATATTATAAGTGTGGATAATAACAAACTTACCTTCACTTTTTTATAATCAAATTTCATAGTTTTTGTTCTAAAAAAATAATTATAAGATTATATTTGTAGAAAAATATGTGTAGAACTTAGCAAATATGTATTAAAAAAAGGATTTTTGATTATTTTTTTGACTTAGATAGTCTTTGAAGATATAAAAATAGAATTTATGTACCATATTATTTTAATTTTAAGGGAGAAACTACTAGAAGAAGTGCACACTACACCTCAATTTGCTCACCTAGGTGTCAAAAAGATGACATGTGAGTTGAAAAGGTAATATTTTTGCTTTGGATTTAAAAAAGGATTTTGTTTTTATTTCAAAATTCTTAGATTTTAGCAAGTTAAATCTAAACATTTTCATCTAGGAGGTCTGTTGTATCTAGATTTAATTCCAAAATATGGATTATTATTTCCATGGATCTCATATCGAGACTACCTAAATATAGAAGTACATGTCAGAATTTTGATTTTCATTGATAAATCCACTTACGTTACACATTTAATATCATAAAAATTAAGATATGATGCCCCTACTTTCACCAATAAATTTTTGAATGAAGTTATTTGCCTTCACATGGTACCTAAGGTGATTATCTCTGATAGGGATAATTTTTTCACATCAAGGTTTTAACAAACTTGAATGTTGTGTTTTGTATGCATAAAAAATTTAGTTCACCCTATCATCCAAAAATGGAATGAAAAATTGAAAGGTTTAATCAAGTGGTTGAAGACATTCTCATAATTTATGTCATAGATTAATAATAGAGGTGGGAAGATTATCTCCACTTAGTGGAATTTTTATATAATAATACTTATCACTCAATGATGAATATGGCACATTTTTAAGCCTTGTATATTCAAAAACATTATACTCCATTTGGCTAGGATTGATTGGAAAATAGAGTCTTGGTTGGACCTAAAAAAATTTAAGAGTAAGATAGATAAATGTCTCCTATTTGACAAAGATTAAAAGTTGCCTCTAATCGGCAAAAGAGTAATGCTAACTCAAAAATAACTTGAATTAAATATGTTATCATAGATAAATTATTTATAATAAAGATACCTTATTAGATTTCTATAAATTTTGGCAAGGCATACAAATTAGCTCTATACTTTATCAGGCCATTTGACATTATGGAAAATATTAGCCTTGTTTCCTATCAGTTAGCTCATCTTCATTCTCTCAAAAAAATTAATAATGTGTTTCATGTTGTTTAATTAAGAAAATATGTGTTGAACCATATCATATTTTGGATTGAAATAATCTTTAGGTGGTGGAAGGTGAGATATTCCAATTGGAACTAATCTAAATTTTATATCAATATAGTGTTAAAATATGCAACAAAGATATTTGATAAGTATTGGTCCAATGGGACTAGTTGAGTGATAAAATTTATACATGGGAAATTGAGAATATTTTAAGGTAGAATTACCCTCATATTTTTTTATAGGCTCTAGGATGGAAAATATTTTATAGGGAGTGGATGCCACATCCCACCTTGGTAAAACTTGATAAAATAAATTTAATATTTGACAATATCATAATAATGTGTTTCTTATGTATTTTACATAATTCAAATTTTTAGGTGATATGTATATTTTGATTATGTAGATGATGTTAATATAATTATTATGGTTTTAGGTACAATTGTTGAGCTAGGCCAAAATATGGAAGGATTTCATAAAATGGTATAGGAATGATGTTATATATGCATAAATTAATTTGGTAAAACTTAATTACGAGCTTCAAATTTCCACCAAGTATTTTATATTTTGTCTATATTGTTAATTATTTGTATCATGTGTGACTTGTATTCATATTTTAATTGGTCATCATTAGTTTAAATCCAGTTGGACTCATTGTTTTTTTGGCTAAACTTAGTGTTATTTTCATTGTATTTACAACATTGAATTCATATGGACTTGGGTTTGTGATCCTTGATCATTTAACACTAAAATGTTTTAAGTTTTAGTTATTTTTGTCTTTTTATTATTTTAAATCATTAAATATTTCTTTTTGAATCCTTGACTTAGACATATGCAATTTTTTTAAGTTGTAGCCTTGAATGTATAACTTATATTAGGTCAAGGAAAAGGTTGGTTGATTAAATGATTAGACATTGATTAAAATTATTAATAAGTTTTTAAATCATGACCAATATTAGGTCAAAGAATTTTATGATGTGTTTTTGGTTTGTTTGGATATTATTTGGTTTTAAAATTGCTCTCAGCCATGTTGTCATCTTGGGCATTATGGAAACTTTTTAGAATTGTGGCACATTATGGAAAAAAGAATTTAAACTAAAATTTTTGTTCTTAACTACATTCTATACATATTATGAATTATTTTGAGCCATTATCCATTATTTATTATTGTCCATGATGCCCAAGAATAATGGAAGCATTATTGAGGGTATTTTGTGCATTGTCAAAAATAAAATTTCTATGTGTAAGAAGATATATAGGTTTGAAGTAGAGAAAAGAAAGAGGATAGAAATAAGAAGAAAAGAGTATTGACTTTCAAAATGGTGTTTTTTTAATAGTAATTAATTTGTCTTTTTTTCTTATTAATTTATCCCCATGTTTAAAAAGGGAACTTAGATTAGAAACATACTTAACCATTGTTTTGTGTTGAGAAAAAAATTAGAGGGAAAGCAGGTTAAGTAAAATCTTAGGTTATCCTCATCCCCCATTTAATATTATGTTCCTTGGTGAGTATGGATTGTTATGATGTGGTGTTATCTTCATTTAAAATATGTGTTGTGATTTTTTTTTAGTTCATGGAAAATTGTTAGAACTGAGTTAAAGAATCCTTATTCCTTGTTTTGAGGTGTTAACAAATATAATGTATGTATTTTTTCTTTGATAATTTTACATGTTACTGGTTGTTTGATTATTTCTCAGTTGTTCTCATGTTTTTTTTTGGGTATTGTTCAAACCCCAAAGTTATTATTATTTTTATCCACATATCAAATTGGTATTATGGGTTGAATACCTTGGTTTATTATTGAGTTTCTTGAAGCCTTGATGTGACTAGATTTTTTAAAACCCCATTATTTCATGGTGGAATCAAGATTGATTTGTGTTTTTACATATATACCTTTATCACAATGTGTGCTTATTTACATAATTATTTAAATTTTGAAGATGATGGTTGGGGTGGTAAGGGCCATCAATGGTTAGGATTATCTTACTCATTTTTAAATCCCTTGCATTAGTCATTGCACATAAGTATTTTCATCTAAATCTATCTTTTTGCATATAAGAATGACTATAAAAAGTATGAGTTAGATATGATAAATTTATGAATAAGATGTGTATAAATTTCTTGTAATATTTTGCTCTATGAAATAATTAATTGTGTTCGTTTTCTAATAACAATTGTACTATATAAATAATGATAATAAAATTCATATTTCATTGACTAATAGTCAATATGGCTTGAGAATGAGTCATTCTTGTTAATTTATTATTAAAACACATCTTTTTTAATATGTCAAATTTTAAGGTGTGTTGTATTACTGTTCTAATCAATTGTCTTTATGAAGGTTTTTATTTGTAGATAAAATTATATATCAAGTATCAAATCTTTATATGAAACTATGTTTCTGATATGAATAAAACCATCTTTATCTATTAAGATTCATTCATTTATACTTGATTTATATTTCAAAAAATGAAGAAGTAATATTTTATTTTAATTCGATGCTAATAACTTTAATAGATTAATGTAGATTATAGATTTAAGTGACTTTAAATTTATTGATGGAAAATGGTTTAGTTTTGAATTTTAGATTTGCATTTTATCTTGATAAGCATCATTGATGGCTTGGAATAATATAGACTCTTTATGCTTATTTATGGACTAATTGGTATGGATTTGGACCTAGAGATTAATATAGCTTTATCAATGTCTAGACTCAACTTTAGTTGTGAATGCATTAATTTTGATCTCAAACATGCTTATCCAATAATGATACTTTATTTTTTTGCTACTATGTTGCAACATGGTGTTAGGTAATATTAATGTTTGGAGAAACTTTTAATTATTTGTTATGATTTTTTTGGGATTTAAGGTAGCTAGAGACTTATTTACATTTTACATTTTTTATTATTAAGAACACTTTATTATCAGTATACATTCACATTATAGTGCCCATATATTTTTTCTTATTAATTTGTTATTTTTATTATAAGATGAGTTAATGGATATATTATGTGTATGACTTAGAAAGGAAACCTATCCATTTTATTTTTGGGTGATCTAGGATCATATATTTTTTAGTGGTGAGTCTTTGTTAATTGATTAATATTCCATTTTCCATAGTCAACATTTGGTGAGTTTGTGCAGTAGATGACAACACATAATCACCTAAATTTTTGAGATAGTATTTAATTTTGAGGTTGGGCTTGCTTAATTTTTAAAATAAAATTATTATTATAAATATATTTCACTGGTACATCAAAATTTCATCTAGGTGCATTCACCACTATATATAATATATTAAACACTTCTTTTAAATTTAAATCTTTGCTACAATATATTTTTTCTACCTGGATGGTATTCACGTTAGTATTTACTATCAAGCATTAGTAATTATTGTCAAGCATCTTCATATGAATGATGTCAATGATCGTCTACATCCTAGTGACCATTTACATCATACTGATGGCTATTTTCATGATGCATATATTAATTAGTAGGAATCAAATGATCATTAAAAGAATTTAAATAGACGTTAGCATGATGTAGATGGTTGTTAGAATGATGTAAATGACCACCATTATGGTGTAGATGACTGCCAATAACATGCCTACAACCATTGTAAATCATGTTTATGGTCATCTACATTTTATCAATGGTTGTCTACATCTTATTAGCAGTCATCTGCATTATGTCGATGGTCATTTATAATATGTAAATGTGTCATGTACCATCAATTTTCTTGTGATCCTGATTCCCTATCTATAAACTATTGTTTTCTTGTCATGTGTACAAATATGGTCTACATTTGTATATACATTATTTTCCACATTCCACCACATGATTTTCCTACATAATTATACAACTTGCACACTAATTTACCACCATTTCAAAACCAATTCACTTGGAAACCTCTAAGGTTTTTTATTATAGGCTACTAAAATTTTCCATGGCTAAGTTGTGTATTTAATGATTTCAAAACATTTTATTTTCATGTGTT
Source organism: Torreya grandis (assembly GCA_037957365.1). NCBI lineage: Eukaryota > Viridiplantae > Streptophyta > Pinopsida > Cupressales > Taxaceae > Torreya > Torreya grandis. The sequence continues at coordinate 395,398 of JARHVA010000189.1, forward strand.
TGACATAGTGTTTTAATGTATATAAATGACTTGGATATAAAATAAATAATTAGTGTATTTTTTAATTATCTTTCACTATTATAAGAATTCAAGGGGGTTGTAAGTTTGAACCTTGTTTGCTATTATAGGTGTTGATTAGTTAACTATGTTAATGTGAACTATCTAACCATAAAGTAGGGTTATCAGCATTCATGCAAGTGTTTAATGTTAAATGATTCAATTACTTTATTTTCAGTAATTAATAATAAATTATTCATCATTCTCTTTCATAAATAAGGTGTCATTTTAATTTGAGAAGGAAAATAAATTTTATTCATTTTGGTATAAAAACAAGCTCTTTTTTTAATTTTATTGTGAGTAATAGTTGAATTAATGATAGTAGAATACCATTATTAATTGTAATGACAAGGATATTTATTTAATTTTTATAGAGGTAAAATCCAATTGATTAATTATAGAAAATGAACAAAGAATGAATTGTGATATTATGAGATTTCTCTTTGTAAGGACATTATATAGATTTGTCATTGTATGGATAGACATTTTGGGAATTGTGTGTTTTAAATTCTCAAGTCTAAATTGATCATCTAAATATGAAATTAAATTTAGAATGTCTATTGGGTAACTAATATTTTTGGGTTTTTTTTCTAAATATGTCTGAATGAAATGAATACAATCATTAAAATATTAATATTTATTGATACTTAGAGTTGTGGAGCTTAGATAGTTTAATTTCAAAATGAGATCTATAAATGTTACAGATTGGATATAGGATGTCTTATTTTAATTTAATGACTTAAAGTATTAAAATGAAAATAAATGACTAAGGATCATTGCATTCATGTTGATACTTTGAGGTATTATGATGATTGATAATCCACAACATAATCTAGAGAGTGCATGGGTAACCACATTATCAAACTTGGAAAAGTAATGGAAACCATAAGGATGTTAAACATTTTGATATCAGGATGTTTTGAATTAAGGTCAATGCTAAGAAGGAATGATGGCTTAAATTTATAAATCCTTTATAAACTCTTGTATGATATGATATGATTCCTTATCTATATTTATTTACTTTAATTTATTTAGGAAGGATATATGAGTATGTTTAATCTCAAATTAAATTATTCTTCCAACATGTTTATAATTTATGACCTTCACACTCATTCGCATGTTAACTCTAAAATAGTAGTAGTATAAGTGATCAATTTTGGAAGCTTATTTGAATTGTTTTAATTAAAATTTAGAATCACTTTCCATAAATAGTTCATGACCTCAAAATGTTCATAATTTTTTCATTTATATTTTTGAGGTTGTGACATGCAACAAATTAGATCGAGTAGACTTTCAAAATATATGTAAGTTCTTGTGGGAAAATCACATACACTTGTGGAGACTAATATTTTTTACTATTTTTTAGTACTATCTAGGTCAATTTTGTTATTTTTTATTACTATAGATCATTACACCTTCCTTTATATATTATTTATGTATACTTTATTGACCTTGGTAATGTGCATAGCTCTTGATTTTTACTATGTTTTCCTTGCAACACAAGATCCAATTTTAGCTCAAGATAGACTTATAAAAAGGGTTTATACATATGTCTTGGATTACCTCCAACAACTCCTTATAATGTGTCTGAGTGTTGCATAAATTCTAATACCTAAAAGTCAGATTAAACCACATGTCATTGTCTCACATAGGTATATGTGTGCTCAATCATTATCCACTAGAATGTGATACAATACTATGGATTTCAAAACATGACAAAGTCCAAATTTTACCTTGATTTAATTTTCAAGCATAGCTATGGGGATTATCATTTCATGGGTTTTAGATACATATTCTCTATGGATAGTGTCTTAAGGATGTGCAAATATTTTACTTAATATGCAAGTAGTTCATAAAGTAATTTCAAAATGAGTATGACCTTAGGATTTGTTTGTAACTATAGATCACTCTATTATTATATTATTTAAATGGTATAATAAATGTGATTAGGTTATCCCAAGTTATATGTTTGAATTTTTTCAATTTCATTAAGGATCTGTAAACACTTCTAGTAGAGGTGAACACCTATGGTAAGAAAAAATATCTAGATATTACCAACATTATCTATAAATAGGAAATAAAAGTGATACAAAACATGGAGATAGTCTAATTATAATTATAGGTCATTATGGTATAAATTAGGGTAATCATTTATATCATTGATATAACATTAGGATGATTGGTAAACTGATAGGGGTAAGGGTGTGAAATGTTAAAATGTATTTTCACAAGACATGTATGTCATATATATGTCAACACTAGTTTTTTCAAGTTTTTAGTACAAAATTTATATCTCTATTGATACTTACCCTGAGTAGACTTATTGGCACATCAATATCCCTCTTATTTATAGTGTAACTTTGTAATAAATATTGTAGGTGAATATCTCATTTAACTCGAAAGACTAATGGGAACCTCCTTGGTTCAAATTCATATTATTGAACTTAAAATGTATTAATCAAGGCTAAACCTCCATAATAACAAGCTCTTATCACCTATTTCCTTTTATATACTTAGATTTGTTTTTTTATGTGTAAGTAGAGTATATGTGTTTTGTTTATATCAAAATGATATTAAGAATCCTTTAAATACTATCAAATTACTTAAATATAATTAACTATAATTATAATGTAATTTATCCTAATTAATTAAATTTAATGAATCAATGATGACATAGTATTAGGTCTTCCATGTTGATATAGTATAATATAAATAGACAAATAGCTAAATCGATCAAGATCAATTTAGCCAGAGGTAGAAAAAACAAGTTAAATCATGTTTATTTAGTATATAAAGACATAAATAGTTATCATACTAAAAAAACCATTTTTATTTAGTATAAAATACAATGAATTACTATTAATAAATCAATCAAGATAAATTTAGTTTAGAAAATTCAAGATACTAAGAGGAATAAGAGGAATGAATTAAAAAGAGACCTAAAAAAGTATAAACATTGTTCAATATATGGTGGTGATGATACACATGTAAATTAAGATAATATATATGTCTCTAAAAAATTACCAATAAATAACCCCAACCCTTTCCCAATGCACTCCAAAAACTATACACTCTAGGAGATTGATTCACTAGCATGTTGTGAAAAAGATACCATAAGTAGCTAAATAATATAGGTGTGTAAAATATCTACCACTTTAAAATATTCACCAGTAAACCTAATGTTAAATACATATTCTATGAATTTTTTTTCAATATTAATTTAATAAAAGTATAAGATAAAAACATGTCATATGTGTCTTCCATAATTTAGGTAATAACACCCTTACTACCATTTTAGATAAACCTAATAAAATTATGGTATGAGATGTGTCTTAAATATCATTTGAGTTACCCATGAATATAATATTAAAAAAAAAATCTTCCAAAACCTATAACACAAGTAATGTAAATTATTTTAATTCTCTTGGTCATCCTCCATCCACTTCTAGTCAGAATTGGATGTAAAATGTGCAAGGAGTATTCCTTAGATAATGTACCAAGGATATTTATATTTTAGGAGATACAATGATGATAATTAAATATGAAATGATGCATATCTATTTTAGGAGGTTTACTAAGATGAAATTGAAATTTGTTTCGAAGGCACTAGAATTATAAACTAAGAGTCTATGTATTCCACTTATGAAGATAAGGAAAGTGTTTGGAGAGTAGAAAGTTTTAAAATAGTATCCAAGATCCATGGTTAGATATATTATAAAAATATTTTTTATTAGGATGGGTTATTACAAGGAAAATATAAAATTTCTCAAATAAAATTCCATAGTAATAATCTCTCCTATTTTTAAGAGTGTTGAAGATTATTTGAAAGAAATTTATGAATTTATTTTATCCTTGAAAAATAGTCTTAACTATAACTTGGAATTAAAAGATATAGTCCAACAAAAAATATATAAAAGAAGAAGTTTTCAACTTAAATTTTCCAAATTCATACAAATTAGTCAACAGATATTAGTTTATGCATAATCTAGGATGAAATGTACTAATAATCTTTTAGTCAATAGACTAGGATACAAATAAGGTGATAAAAATAAATCTTTTGTACACATTGAAGAGCGAGTAATAAAATATAATAAAAATAGACCTAGTAGAGGGTAATCGACACTCAAATTTAAATGTTATAGGGTTATAAATATTATGCCTAAGATATGGAGTATAGCTCTCAAAAGGTCTCCAGATAGATAAATAGTTATAACAATGATAATAAAAGAGCGTATCAAAGATATGATAAGGATATCACATGTAAATAATTGATGGATAAGGGTAACCTAGATCCAATATAGATATAAAAACTAAATTATTAATAATTTAAATGGTGCAATGGACAACTAGCAAATGGTTTATACAACCTAACGTGATGATGGAAAACCTAAACAACCCCATGACAATACCATCTTATTTTAAATAAGAAGGAAATCAAGTAAGGATAACAAATATGCATTCACTATATAAATGAAAAAAATAAAGTCTATATATTTATTAATAAATGAAAGAGAATAGGGATATATATGTTTATCTCTATATGGACTTGACGTGCATCATTATCCCCCTTTGGCTTAAGTGGTAGTCTATAAGGAATGTTGTACATTTAATTAATATCACCTAAAACATATAAGTTGATGGTATCAACCATACTGATACATTTTAGTGATAAATAAGCAAGAAACAAATTGAATTGGCATGGATTATATAGTATATGTTTTACTCAACATACCCCCATTCTTTATTTTTTTTATTTTGAATAAGGACATACTATATTTTGAAAGGCCTATGCCTTTTTATAAAATCTTCTTTTATAGATATTTAAATGTGCACATAGATTTGATATTCAGTATAAACATTAGGGGACATTTTCATATGCTTAGTCTATTCAAACTAACCTATTAATACTTTTCAAAAGTTTTGTATATACATAGGTTTCTAGAGCTTACACAATGATTATAATGTTTTGGGCTTTGCATATTTTTATTTTCACTAGTTATGTTCTTCACATATTTTGGGTCTTCAAAAATTTTATTCAGAAGTCCACTTTGGACATTTTTTATCCTTTGCATCTATTTGACCTTCATGAAAATTGTTTGTCAAAACTTGTGATTGTAGGTTTTGTTCACAGATTTAGTCTTTGTAACTTCTGTTCAAAACTTTTGATTGTAGGTTTTTTTCATGGATTTAACCTTTTCAACTTTTGTTCATAGATTTTTCTTCTTCAAAATTTTTTTTCACATATTTTGTCATGACTTTGCCTTCACGTATTTTATACTTTGTAAGTTTTGTTCAGAATTTCCACACTTCACAAAATTTGCACTTCATAGATTCTTTGATAAATTTGTGCTTTGGGTATTATGTGTGGGATACGGTCTTCAATAAAAAGTGTTCAAAATTTATGTTTGTAAAGGGTTTTATTTGGATGTTTGTATTCACACAAACTAGTTTTCATAGATTTTATTTGAGGTGTTTGTTCATGAATTTTGTTTCAAATATAAACCCTGATAATCAACATATAAAGGTAGACTATGTGGCATATAATTTATTACAAAAAGGTAGAAATAAAATTAAACTTATAAAAGCTAACATCGTGGTATTCCTTTGAATGTATATAAAATCCTGTGTGGCATACCTACCAAAGTAAATGGTAAAATTTAAATTAAATGAGCAAAACAAGCTCAAATATGTTGGACATTAATGATGCACGAATTGGAATTAAAATCTGATACTAAAATATATATTATCAAACTATAAATAGATGTAATTATTATTTATTACTAATGAAATTGAGGTAACTTTAATTTTAAGTGAACTTGAATCCCTAGATACATGCATTCAATAGTGAATTACTACCACAGAGAAAGCAAGTAGTTGAATTAAAGACTATAATTACATGACTAGACCAGGTAATAGTGGATTTCTAATCCAAAGTATTTAGAGGGGTGATGAAACCATCCATATTCTCAATCAAGGATTTGATAGATTACATAAACACTATCTTTGATTCTATGATATTCAAAAATCATTATGCCAATGACTTAGTGCTTTAGGATGTATTAGAGTATGTAGACACCCATTCGTATGAATAAAGTCTAATATCCATGTAGAATAAATTGGTGATGGACTTGCTACCATTGGAATGTTAGAGACTACATTTTATAGCATCCAAAGTTGAGGTCATGCCCTACATTGACCTAATATGAGACTTATTCTTTGTGGTCAAGGTAACTAGTGGTGGTTTTCTATATCACATAGAATGTAAGATGATTATCACCTACATTTTGGTGGATCAATTTCATAGGTATCTATATCTACTAGTTACATACGCTAATTTTTATGGACACTAGGTAGAAATGTGGAATAAAACATCTATAATTGAGAATTCTCTAAGGAATTAGATCACTCTTAGATAGGTGGTCACTCTAAAGGCTAGAGAGTCATGTCTTATCACTAAATTCTATATGGGAATTTGCATCTTAATGGTATTATTTAATATATTAAATGGTTACCCTAGCATCAATTATATTCATTTGGAATGGGTACTATTACTATGTTTAATTATGACTTATATAGTAATCTTCACACTAGGGGAGATAATTAGTGCAAGGATAAGAGAACAAATGTTTAAGAAATATAAGAAGCTCACGAGTGTACATTTATACATCATGTCATATATATTAGATGCAGTCATGAGTACCATATATATTCATAATATATCACTTTGAATACCCATTATAGATTACATTTATAATTAGGTATGTGATTTCTTCTCATTTTTACACATATACAAGGAACATAGTTAGAATTATTAAAAATGTATATCCATAAGTATAGAGTGAAATACATGAAGATCCCCTACTCAAGGTATTATAAAGTATTAAAAATACATTCATGCCAAGGGGATATTATTAGCTTTATTCTAATTATAAAATTATCATGGTAATTTGGAACAAGGTTTCCCCTTTGTGTCACCCCAAGTTTGTCCCAAAAAAATAGCTAAGAAATAAATTACTTACTAGCTATGGTGGAGTACTGACAAAAAAATGAATAATAAGAAAGGTGTATTCCATGAATCTTCTTTTATGATCAATAAAATGTGATATACAAATAAAAATCATTTCTAAGAAGTTGAAAAGGCTAGGGAGTACTATTCATTGGTGACTTTGCCACACATAGATTAGGATCCTTATGGCTTAGTCCAAAATCACATCAAAGGCATGGGCATTTTAACAACATGAACCTTATGACCATTAATTCATATTTTTTAGTGCAAATTATGACATCAAGGTTATAGAGAGTAAAGGTAGTCATTTTGATGGAGGAACTCTTGAGAATTATTCAAGGAGAACCTACTTTAACAACTTTAATAATCATAGAAGCATCTATTAGCTTTCGTAACTAGGTGGATTATCAGTAATTGATGTATGGAATTATTGGACTCACTAGAGACCATTGGTTCAAGTAATACCATCTCAAACACCACCACTTATTATTATAATTGTAAATCAAGAGTAGGGTGTGGAGGAAATTCTAATGGCCTCTAGTTTATGACATGTAGAACCATCTTAGACATCGTTGCTTGTAATGAGGGTTATAAATCAAGATAAAGATGTGGAAGAACTTAAATATACTACTAGTGGTCCTATAGGATAAGATAATCCAATTCATATTGATTCTTCTAATGTATAAGAAGAGGACCTTCCTATTTTTTCCTCAAGTATAATTGGCATAAGTGTAGATGTTACCCATTCTTCTACTCAAAAAAAATCCATTCCAATTAGAAAAACTACCATTCATTATAAGATAAATCCTATACTTCATGGAATCCATTAAAATTTAATTGTTAAAGCTTCATAATAAGAAGGACCAGTGAACCCTAGATAAGAATCCATATAGACAAAACTTGAGGATGAAGAGGAGGATGGGGAACTATAGAAGGCCAAAGTCCTAATTCTGTAAGGATTGAAAGTAAAAGCACCACTTCATGAGAGTGGAAAGTTAGGTAACAAATTTTCTCCTTAAACTACCTCAATATTTGTTGTTTCTACCATCCCTTTGATTTTTACTATTTAATCCACTACTATTGTTTCATTAGATACTTGTGTTTCTAGCACTAGTTTGGTTTCCTCTATCCCAATTATTTTTAGTATTCTTGTATTTTCAATAAGTCATGTTATTTATACCACTCCCTTGGTTTCTATAGTTCTATTTTTTTTTTACTTTTGTGCTTGTTTCCCCAACCCCTATTTCCTCCACTTCCATTATTGTCACTCCAATTACCAATGTACTTGCTACTCCCAAGATTATAAAAGTTCATTTTGAGAAAATGAAAATATCTATGCCAAGTGCCTAGTTACATGTTTACTCCATTAAATTGGGATTAACAATTCCTTCTTCAAGTTCTACCCAATCCACTTTTATTTTTTCAACTAAGAAATTTGAAAAGAAGGATCCATTGTATACATGCCATCCAACGCCCTAGTTTGGTGGTAATGATTGGTATAAGATCATTTGGATGTCATTACTAGACCCCTTGTAGGTAGAATATTTGAGGTAATATTTAGGTGAATGTATGCCTAAGACTATGGGTGAGGAAACTCACCCAATTGATTCCACCTAGTTGGTGATTCCACAATTGGTTACTAACTTGGAAGCCCAGGCTTCCTCAAGGTTCAATCTAATAATAATAGAGCCTCCTTTGGTGAGTTACATCTTTGGAAAATCTACATAGACCATCTAAAGAGTCAAAAAGAGGAAGATCAAGGAATATTATAAGAGGGGCATAGTTTTATAAGAGAGATATTATGCCTTCTCTTTATTAAAAATGAATAACAAGAGGCTAGGTGAGTCCCCCTATAATGAAGATTTCATGTCCTACTTTAGGACTCAAATTGAAGATTTGATAGAGCTTCATGATGGGAATGAACATGCTATGAGAGAGATAGAACAAAGGAATAACAACATGTTGTTTATATCCCTATATAAATTGAAAATTATGTCCAAAATGTGGCCCTTATATTATATAATGTCCTAGATGTTATTAGTTCAATGATCCTCATATTATTGAAACATCTAAATTGTTTAATTCTTTGAAGGAAGACAAAAAATTGAAGTTTATTATTCTATATACAACCAATAATTCTTATATCCATATCGACTTGATGACACCATTAGAGGCATGTAATTCAGTCAATTTGATTATCATTCAGATGTAAGAGGCTCAAGACTAGATTTCTAGTGTTGTAACCTTAATACCAAAGTTAACAAAACATGAGAAACTAATTTTTAAAGTTTTTTATAAACTAAATCTTTCTTAGGCTATAGATTTTATATGGTAGTTAATAGGTAGAGCCAATTTTGACTAGTTGCTTTTAAAAGCTTCTACCAATTCTAAGTAAAGTCTTCAAAGGCTGGCATTGAAATAAATTAGATCAAAACTCAATTTTGTAAGGAATAAGGTTATGTAAATATATTTTATTTGGGTCAATGTCAGAGCACAAAGGTTTAACATGCATGATTGATGGCATAGGTAACTAGGGTACATTAGCCACCTCTTTTGAATATGGACATCACCAGGTTTTGGTATGGGGTCAATTTCAAACATTACCAAGAGTTAGAAGCAAAGAAAAATGCAGATATGGCCCCACCATCTAGTTTGACTCATTCAACCACTCTTGTTCCTCCTACTACTTTGGGCTCAATTGTGCAACCATCAACCTAAACCAAACATTAGTTTTCTAAGACTAGTTTTGTGTAAATTTTGCATTAATATTGATAGACATAACTAAAGTATTTTTATATGTCATATCTTATAACAATAAATTAAATAATCTATAAAGCATGAACGTGTTACATCACTCTATATGAGTTAATTTATTTTAGAGATATAGATATGATCAATTGTAATTGTATATGTAGGCCTTACATCAATTAGAACTCACATTTTAATTATATACATTTGACTTAGTATTTTGTATGGATTTGGGAGATGAAGAAACCCCTCCCCAGATCTATATATACATGTAAATCCATTTTTTCAAAGGGTTGGAAAAGTATCCATACATGAAGAAGTATTTGTATTGTCATCCAACTATGTTGATGTTTTTCCATTCTAATTTTGTGTAATTAGTTATGATTTTTTTTTGGTTGTATAATTCAATAATTTGAAGTGTTTAAAAGATATAGATGATTCCTTCTTGTTATTAATTTATATTCTGATTTATGATGTAAAATAGCTATTATAGCATTAGAAAGTATCATTAATTTTATGAAATTAGGTAGATTGTTTCAATTATTAGAGTGTGAAAAATTATTTTGTTTAATATATCCTTCTATGTGTGAGCCATAGTTTCCTTAAAAACCTCTCTGATCTAAGATATAATCTATTAAATAAGGGTGTGTAATAAAAACTCTAATGATGGAAACCTTTAGTTGAGATCTCATAGTTTACTATATCAATTCTTCCCCAGATCCTGTTTCTATGTTTACATGTGAGTGTCCAACCAATATAGTTGCAAACATTGATATTAAAACACTTGTCCACAAAGAGACCATTTAGAGAGTGATCATATTGTAATCATAGAGAATTTTTTTATGACCTACCTTTTCCTCTTTTATGGAATTTTTTTTATTGAAATATACCTAATTTAGAATAAGGTCCATCCATCTAACTCAAATTGATTTTAATTTTATTTTAGATTTCATTCACACACACTTGATTAAAAATCTACATGCTCAGCCTACTATTCCACCTCCTATTTGTTTAACCCATACCTACAACTCATTCCCTAGAGTGTATTTTACCTCCATTGAGATCCTAAAATGTTAGAGATTACCTCATTAAATTTTAGGGTGTGCACAAGACCCACATCAATATAAAAAAGTTGGCACAAGAAGGAGGGCCACTTGTATGCCTTCTTTAGTGAGAGGTTATCCCCTACATTGATTTGAAATAGACACACTCAAGAGAGTAACCATATCTAGGGCCCAAACAAGTATTTTAGTTTCACCTTTGTTAGTACATTTAAGGCCTATATTTTCACCAATATGTCATGTGCTACCTCAAGCTAAGACACCATTCCCAATCATAAATTTCCATATTATTAATCATATTATAGCCCAACCACCTTGGATAGGTTGATATGTTATTATCATTCTAAGGGACATGCATAATTTACCAAGTAATATAGAGAAGTATCTACCTTATTTCTCCCCTTCAGGAGGAAGAATGGCTTAGGATCATATCAATTTTTTCAAGGTTGCTTTGAGGTTAATGAATTTCATTGATGAAGATGTTTCTTGCATGATTTTACCACCCACATTTTAGGATGATTCTTATGATCGGTACCTCAACTTATAATAAAAATTAATTACTTTTTTGAATGCATGTTAAATCACTTTAATCACCCAATTTAGATAGGTTACTAGCCCTAGTTTTATGTATAAACATTTCACTAGTATGAAGAAGGTGCCTACTGAGATAATATAGGATTTTAATTCAATATTTCAAAATATGTACACCTAGTTGAGCCCAACATATAAATTAGAACAATCTCTAGTGTTGGAAATGTACAAGAATGCCTTGGGTTCAATTATTTTAGTCCATAAAGAGGTGTTGTTTCTAAAACTATAGCATTAGGATATGAATAGGATATAAATATTGATAGACAACTCAATCCTCATGTATCAAGAACCCCTAATCTCAATGTTCATCTCCTAGATTTAAATCAAGCATCTCATGTGAATAAAAATGTTATTACATTCAACCAAAATCAATTATATACATGACCTCCTATGATGTAATAGACACCAAATAAGAATTATGGTTATATGAAAAATCATGTATAGATGAATTTTAATCATCAAAACCAACATTCAATCCCATCCAATATTGTAGTTGCCCAGGGTGTGGATTCTACCAAAGAAAAATTAGATTCTATACGATGAATGGTCTAAAACTTGAGTAATGGCTTATTGAGCATATAGAGGAAGATAGGTAATGTTAATGGCCAAAATAATAATTAAAATTCTAGGTTTTAAATATATAACAAACCTTTCAATCAATATAAAAACACTATATAATGGCATCAACCCAATAAGTTACTATAAATCAGCATAGTAGAGATAACTTTGACCAATTAGTGTATAGTTCATAATACATCATAGCATGGTGAAATTAACTGTGTTGAATTTTTTAAAACATTTTAAATCTTCTAAATGGAGATGGTAAGGCAATATTTTATGAATAACCCACTAGTGTTCCCCCTTGAATGTATTTCATCATGAACTACTATGTTTTTTAAAACTCATGAGTTTCCCTTCCCAAGCAAGGATGACGATGTACTAGAGGATAATACTAATGAGTTACATTACTTCAAATAGTAACAAAAATTCAATTATAATATAAGGAACTAGTAGCCCTTCACAATGTCTACTCTAAATAGTATAATTATTCCATTGAATCTGAAGGTTGATAATTATACACCTCCCCCAAAAGAGAATGATCAACCCTAGAATAAGGAGGAATGGATAAAAGTAGGATAAAAAAATGTTGAATACATGAAGAAGATTAAATAAAACATCACTCTTCATGAATTGGATCAGATCACTGAATAAAAGGATCTCCTATGGAGGTCTATCACTAGAAAGCCTACTATAGAGAAGACAAAAGTTACTCATACAAATGTCATATATAAGAGCAAGCCAAAATTTCCTCATTTATTACTAACTATCAAAGTATTTGGAAATAATATTCAAAATTGCTTAGTTGATTTTGGATATTTGTATGCTATGATGACAACTCATATTTGTCAAAAGCTTGGATTGAATCCAAGCCCATCTAAGAGGATGGTTTCATAGTTAGAAAAAATAGTGGTCCTTATATTTGGAGAATTTAATGATGTACAAATTCAAGTGGCATATGAGAGATACATGTGGATGAATATTGGATTACTTGTGGTAGATATCCCAGAGGGATACAGACTCCTCCTAATTAGAGATTGGTCAAATATGTTGAATGGGTATGTAACAATAGACTTATCTCATATTTGGTTGTCATGGAGACGTGTTGTAAAGTATATTAAAATTTATTTGGAACCAATAATGAAGCACCCCATCACATAATAAAATAATAATAATGAATATCTAATCTATAAATCTTGTAACCTTAGAATTTATAACTTTACCACAAGGTATGAGGTGTAGGAACTAGAAGTCCAAAGACCTTCCCAATTGTGGACTCTTCATTTAAACAGTGCAAGATCTAATAAAGGATCATGTATTATTATTGAATTGGTCTAATCACAAGGTAATAATTACCTAGTAACATAAGGTTTATAGTTCCTTTGCACTAATAATAGAGTAGAGTAAAAGGAACTAAAATTTGGATTGTAGTTTGTTCTCAAAAATAATGTCAAGCAGCTGGTGATATATAGAGATTCAAAGCTAGTAATTAATTAGGTTAGTAACAAATAATAGTGCAAGTTAGCATACCTAAATAGTTAAAAAAATAGATATTTGTATTTGATTTATTCCTTTGAGGCCTTCAATATAGTTTTTATTCCTAGAGAATTATTGTAGAAATGTTCACTAGACTGGGTTTGCACTTGGTCAGGTGCTTAACTATCAAACCAAGTTGGTTCTAAACTTAGTGGACCTAGGTGCAAGCATAAGAAGGTTTATAATGTAACATATAATAATTATATGGCACTATAATCAATTTTACATAAGGTTTAAACCTTTTTCACTCACTCAAATTGTAATAGTGAAGGGGTCAACCCTACATTGGGCTAGTTGCAACATAGTACAACTTGGGGTTCAAAGGGGTTTAAACATTTTTATAAAGGGTTTAGATGGCCTTCTAATGATAGGATATTTAATGTAAGTTCAATATGTGAAATTATTATTCGTGGAATAAGTCCTAGCATGCAAGTCCATACTTGGCTAGGTAGGGCTCTTAGTGTCATAAGATGTAGGAATGGTTAGTTGGAGTCAATTGGTTATTTACAAAAGTCAAAAGGATTCCTTATGTTCAACTAATAATCCTAAAGGTAGTGCTCTAGGCATGAGCCTATCTTGGTTCTAACACTTAGTGGCTTTACAGTTGAGCTGAGGTCATTGTATGGCACAAAAATGCCATTAGCAACTAAGGTTGAACCTCTATTTCACAATAAATTCAAATAAACATCTAAAACATTAATCAAATGAAACTAACTCACAAACATAACATTATGAAAATTATAACACAAGGATAAATAATTCATTTCTTCACTAACTATAGTTCAGTAACAAATTTCAATACAAAGAAATAGAACATATGCTCTTCCTAACTCTATTCATGCCTAGTGGCTTACAAGTGAGCTTGGGATATATATTCAAATGTCTAGACTACCATATAAAAAATAAGAAATACTACTAGTTCTATCTATATTTCTCTAGAGCTTCTCTACCTTAGTTTCCCCCTTGATCTTCAAATGTGAGGCTTCTTCTATGGGTAATCGGGTGTCTTCTACTAGGTTGGATGATCACGTGCCAAGATATGAGTTGTCATGAGTCCACTGGCTCCACTACACTACCCAGGTTAAATGAGTGAATGCATATGCTAATATTTAACTTGGGGGTTTATTTTTCACCTACTCCACTCTCTAAAATCCATATTTCTTGAGCCACCACATATAAGTCCTGGTAATGATGTCCCCTAAAAGTTGGTTCCATGCAACCACCTGCCACTTGGTGCGAGATCCTTGGTGACTCCTCTAGTTGATGGCAAAAGGTATAATAAGTAGCAACCATTCCAAATATTTCCTTGAATTGAGATCTAACAAGTTGACATGGAAAATGTAAAGTTACAAAAGATGGCCTAATATTACCCCATACAAAATTTCTAGTCTACCCCAAACTATGCTTTTAACACCTTTGGTGCAAAACATTTGGGTCCACCCTGCTCTAGATCTACCTTGAAGTTAACAAAGCCTTAAATGGAACATTTGATTTATTTGATGGTGCCATCCAGTTTAGTCAAGTTATACTTCAGATCTATCATGTTCATGCTTTCTAATTCCTTCTTGAAGGCCTCAAGCCTTTCTTTCACTCGCTTCACTCCACTATCCAAAATTTCCCCTACTCACTGGCCTAAGTTTGGAAGGTGTGAAAGACTGCCTCCAAGTCTTGATCTTGAGTCTTAAATTGAGTATTAAGGGAGTTTACATTGGCCATTAACTCCATGTACTCAATCTTAGTTACAATGAAAGAGTATTGGAATAAAGCATCCTTTTCCTCCTTTGCCTTCTTGAGGTACACATCGATGACTATTGCTTAGTTGGTGAAGTTGTCAAATATTGTGTTAGCTTCCTTGATTCCCTCTTCAAGTTTAGTGAATATGTCTTTGACCATGTCCATATTTTTATTCAACTCCTTCTTTAGGTCCTCACAAGGGTCATCTTGGTCCTTAAACATCAGCTTTATCCTTGGTATTATCTACTCTATGAATGCATAGATGTAATAAAATTCATTCTAGAGGTATTCACACCATCTAGGAGGGATGGCTTTTCCTCTTCCACATCTGTTAGTTCTTAAACTTTATTTCTTCAAGCTATTTATTTATATCTTTTGTTATTTTCCTTTAGCTACTAAATCAAACATCATTTATGATGTTCTTATGCACCACCAAGGATGCCATCTTGATTAGTGTATTTTTAAATAACATTGGGTTCATATCATGAGGATTGAGAAGGTGATAATCATGCCCTTCCTTAGGCTTCTTGGTACATCAAATGACCTTGGTTGGAACCTTGAATTTGATCTCATCCATGTAACAGTCCAATGCCCAAGAAACCTGGTGGCACATCAAGGTTATAGCATTCCTTAGAGGAATTCACTCCATCACATAAAACTCATCATCCTCCTTAAACCCATACTTCACCCTTTTTTTGTTTATGGACTCATATTCTTCATCTTCACCTAGCTCTTCCTCTTCACTAGTTCTAGTGACCACACTAGTGTCTTCATCTTTTTACCTCTCTTCTTCTTCTCCTTCTTCTCTCTTTTCATCTTCTCCTTCTTCCTTCTCATCTTCCCCTTCTCTTTCTCTCTCTCTAGTGTTAGACTCGTTATCATGTTGCTCTTGTAGGGGTTCTTCTGAGTACTTCTCCCCTTCATCCAATTCTTCCCATCATGGCCCTATTTCCTCCATTTGCTTATCTAAGGCACTAGTATCACCTTCTTTATCTTTAGGCACCCCTTTATAGCTAGGGCACACCTATTATGCAGCTTCCTTTTCTATCCTAGTGGAGGCACTAGGCATTATATTTTTTAATTTATTTTCCTTGGGTTCCATACTAGAAGGACCCTTCTTTTCCCTTTACTCTAACATTCATTCCCTTCGTCTTGAGCCACTTTATCTTCTCTCTCCCTCTTCCTAGCCTTTCTTGTTGCATCTCCTTTCTTATTCTTTTATTTTTCAGCCTTCTTTTTTATAGCTTGTGTGGTGCATTTATTTTCTCTTTCTCTTATCTCTTCAGCCTCTAGCTAGTGAATCTCAACCTAGGTAATGCCCTTGGACTTCATTTCCTTACACTTGTGGTGAAACCGTAGTGCTTCATCAATATGGCCTTGATCTAGGCCCATGTCTTTCTACTAGTGTTGTAACTTTTCCTCTATTGGTTTACTCAAAGGGGTTGCTTCTTTAGGTTCTTTTTTGTATCTCTTGTTCCTTACTTTTTCTTTCACCTCCTACACATTGTGCCCTTCATCCTTTCTCCATTCATCTACCTTTACCATTTCAATGACCTCATTTAGCATCCTAGCCTTGGCCATTTCCTCTATCCTTTAGTTCCTCTACCCTTCACATTTTGACTTTAGAGAATCCAAATATATTTCATCTACACCTTCATTTCTCTAATTCAGTCAGGGGTGATGGGGAAGGGGTTAGTTCTAGACTTGATGAGGACTCATCATCCTCAATTAAAATATAAGTACCCCTCCAACTATCTTATTCCTCTGACTCCTCTTCCTTTTCTTCCTTAGATATAATAAATTTATGCATTTAAGAGGTAACCATCCCCTTCTTTTTCTCTTTTGCATTTGGGGAGGCTTTATGATTAAATCTCACATGCTTCTTAGATGATTTTGAAGCAAATGCTTCCCCTTTCAAAGTGATCTTCAACTTCAGTCACTCCTTAATTTCTTCTAAGGTCTCCCCTTACTTTTTATTCAAAGAATTTTTCATTTTAGAGGGCATTAGGGTTCTTCCATCCCTGATTTAGACTAGAGGGTATCTTCACCATTAGGTGCTAGACCCAACACTAGAATCCTTTCTTCTTGGCTTCATTGCATAGTAGAGCCTATGGATGAATCTAAGGATGGTGACCTCTTGGACTAGATTAATTTCTATATGATATAACATTACTTATTCATATTTCATCATGATTCCATATATGTGGGGAAACCTGCACCTCATTCTTTGGAACTTTGCATCTAGTTCCTTTACTAGAATGTCTATCTTCTATGCATTTAGGATCCGGTGTAGCATGTCCCTAAAGTATTCTATTGAGAAGGTGAAAGGAAGCTTCAACCATCTTGACTTGTTCCCATAATTTAGTGTCAATTGCATGACATAGTAGTACTACATCATGACAAAATTTATCATGTTGAACATGATCTTAGGAAGCCCCAAGGGGATGCACCACTCCAGTCTAAAGGCTTCAATATACTACTCACACCAATGTATTGTGCAATTCTTGTATTTTGGGCTGAAGGTGGTGGACTAGGTGTAGTCTTTGTAATGTTTTTCAAGGGATTCATGGTGTTCTAAGAAAATCCATAGATTTCCTTCACTCCCATTCATGATCTCAATCAACTCCATTATGATCAATACAAGGATGGACCCTCGCCTTAAGGTCCCCTTGGCATTGTGGCATTCTAATGCATTGTTGATCAACACTTATATAATAAATTGGGAGATATTAAACTATATGACTTATGCTATATGATATGAGATGTAGATGTATGCTTTAGACACATCTATCCACTAGTTACCAAGACATAATTTAGAACTCACAAAGTGTACCATTGCCCTCATGCCTAGGTCCTCACACTTGTTAATTAGGAATGTATATCCCCCCTTGAAGTAATTTAGGGGTTTTTTGATACACTCAACTTATTCATCATCATATATTAGCTGATGGATGTCTCTACCAATGTTTTGGAGCTCGATTATCCATCTTATCATCTATATAGAGATCTTCATACAATAGCCTACAAAATACATGTGGTCCTCATGGATGCACAAGAGAAGGAATTAGATGAGTTATTTAGGTTTTATAAAGAAAGGCAACTTATAGAGCTAAGTTACATTGGAAGATTTTAACTTGTCTCAAATTGAGACATTAAACAGGGTGTCACCTTCTAGTGTCTTTCACCCTATATCCACCATCCAGTCATGCACTAAGTCTTGGAAGTAACTTGATGTCTGATGGTTATACTCCTTTAATTGGCATACATGTGTAAAAGAGTATCATGGTTCTCCTATTGATACCTCTAATATAAAATACATGTACTAGTAGGACATTTTTTTAGTGCCTCAGTATCCACCACTATGATGCTAACTGCCTCAACTATATATGCCCTTATCTTGGTGGCAGATGCTTCCTTAATAATTTTTACCCATTTAGGTTCTAGTTGTGTTGGTGTGGATCCTGTTACCTTCCTCTTATTCACCATTATAAATCTACTTGTATTAAAACCTAGGAGGTATGGCCTACCAAAGCCTTGAATGATGATTTGTGCTTCAATAGTCATGGGGTTTGTGATTATTTTCTTAGATTTGAGCTTTGTTGGTCATTAATATTAGCCTAGGCAACAGCTTCCTAGTTCCACTTAGTTCTCTACATAAATGTCTCTTTAATCCTTCAAACTAATATTCATTGTGAATTCAATCTCTCTTTGTGATTTCATTCACTTTAAGGTGCTTGGATTACTCAAATGCTCACTATGGCAGGGTTCTTATTACTTAAGCTCTTTGGTTTCTCACTAGGTTTTCACTAAGTCTTTGAGTTAGTGTAGACTTGGTAACCTAAGTAAGTCCACCATTTACCCTTTTATACCCTTCACTTGTCAACTACCATTATTAATGTAGGATTAATGGTGTGGGTATCTCAATTTCTTAGATAATGTGAAAATTTGTGAAATCCTTTGAAAATCTCATCTTGTATGCATTAATTATGTATCTTTGTGTCATCACCATTACCTTATTGAATGTACCTAATATATTTTTCATTGAAGTGACATGTGGTTCAAACTGTCACTTCCCACTAATTTTGAGGTAGATGTGAGTTATCTTAGATGACTTATTTCAGTGTGACCTTCACCTTTCTTATGGAAACCTGGGCACAGTGCCTCACATGCATGTGATTCAACCTCCTTAGTTCCATTATATTCTAGCTACGCTCCTATTTCAAGCATTATTCTCTATCTTGGTTTATTTATTATGCATCATCTTACATTGGCAAATCCTAACCCATACAAATTCCTTCAATTGGCCCTCTAACACTTTTCTTCTCTCCTAATGCTCTTGTGCACTCTTAGAATGTGAATCTTGACAGTCTACCTTGTGCTTAACCATGTTGAATGTCTTTACTTTCCTCTTAAGGTGATGACACCAGATCAATAAATATACCTACTTATAATTATGATGTAAAGGTAGCACTAGATTAGTTCATTTGTGGGCCTTCAAGTGCCTTACACTAGTTATCTTTCATCTATGTCTTTGTTACTACTACTTGCACCTACTAAGCTTCACAGACCCACTACTTAGATGTCTGGCCTCATGCACTTATAGGTATAAGTTTTCAACTCACCCAATTATAATTATGCTTGAATTATTTCCACAAAAGTTCTTATGGCTACCATGTGTTTCTCATTACCTATGTACATTATACAAGGGATGAACAAAATAACAAAAAGAATGGTTTGGCTTGCACTAGATAGTTTCCTGGTTAGTTAACTCCCAACTGACTTGTGACCAAGAAGTCAATGTTTTCATAGCATAAGAACCATACTAATATCTATATGGATTCAATAAATTCCCATTTAAATTCACAAGGAGAATTTTACCAAACAATGTACATAGTTTCCATTCACCTATATCCAATATATGGTGTATGATGTAGGGACCCATCCACCAAATTTATAACTTTCCTCGGTGTTTAAAGTACTTAGAATCATAGAAAAGTATCAACGCTCCTTTAGCCAACTATTTATGATTGATATGCTTATCATGCCATCACTTTTTGCATGCCTTCTCAACCTATTAACTCCATTTGGCTTGGGCATGATTCTCATTCTAATTACTCCAAGTCTTCAAACCTTGCACTGAAATATTCTTGGTTGTCTAGATAGCTAATTCATATAATGCACAAAGAGGGCACCATGAATTATATGGGTATAATTTCTTCAATGCCAAACACCAGTTGGAATTGTTTAGCCTTGTTTAGGCACTTGTAAATCATGTAATATGCATAAATTACTAGTGAAGCATAATCATCCTAGTCCTTGCAACCAACATTGCATATCTTTGTTAGGCATGTTCCTAGAATCTTATTAAAGGATTTAATTATGTTATTGGCATAGGTATGATATGGGGTGGTATTTTGATACACCACCATGTATTTGGTTAGAAGGATGTGCACTATTTTATTGATCAAATGAGTGCCCCTATCACTAGTCAGACTCAATGGGCATCCATACCAACTGATGATGTTTTCCCATATAAAGTGTGTGGCTATTGTGTCTATGCCATCTTTGGTCAACATGGCTTAGGCCCACTTGGTGAAATAGTTAGTGGCCATTAAAATATATTGAGCACCTATGAATCATGATGTGGGAGTGATTGTCCCAACAAAGTCAATGGCCCATTTTTTGAATGGTGCCAAGGAAAGAATGGAAATGAGAGGCATCTCATCTTGATATTTGGGATTTATAGTGCACTAGCATACATCACATGCCTTAACATAATCCTTTTTGTCTTATAACATGCTTACCTACTGTAAGCCTAACTACAATACCTTGCATGTTTTTACATCTCTAATGTAATGGCCTCTTATAATCCTTTCATGTTCTTCCTATAGGATGGATTCCCATTCATATTCCAAAACACACTAGTGTAATACCTCATCCTTACTTTTTGTATATATCTCCCCCTCACTGAGCTAGAAGGGGGGTGGTGTAGACTATAAGTTGTTTCTTCTCCTTAGTCAACAAGGTCTGAGGTACAAGCCTAGATGTTAGGAAAGTGGCAATCTCTACTAGATCTTTAGGAATGTGCTAGATTCTATACAACTATACATCTATCATGTAATCCTCAATTAATGCCAACACATTATTAGAGTTGATGTAAGAAAATTGGTTTGGCCCCAAGTTCTTCTATCTAAGTATGATGACAATGGAGAATTGGAACTCCTAGAAGAAAAAAATCTATTTGTATGTGCACCCATGTAAAATAGGCTTGTTCATGATGTAGTTAAGCACCTTATGATCTATGAAAAATATGAATAGGGTTATCAATAGGTATTGCCTAAATTAAGCAATAGACCATTACCATCACCTCATGCTTGATGATGGTGTAATTCTACTTCACTTATGCCAATTTACTATATGTAAAGGAGATGGGGTGGTCCATCTTGCCTTCTCCTAATTACACCAATGGTAGATCTTAAATCATCAATGTGGACATGACAAGGATTAGTCAAGTCTAGGAATTATATAATTGGTGTACTAGCCAATTTTAACTTTAGTGTTTCAAAGGCCTTCTCTTGCACCTCACCCTAGTAGAATGGGTCATCCTTACAAAAAAGATCCTCTAGAGGCACTATGATCTTATCATAGCTCTAAATGAAATTTATATAATATCCAAAATGGCCTAGAAAGGCACAAACATCCTTTTGCATTTAGGGAGTCTAGATCTATATTATGATGGCTATCTTCATTAGATCAACAAACAAACTATCCTTGTAGACAATGTGCCTAAGCAATGTCCTAAATGGAGTTATGAAGATGCGCTTCTTTAGATTCAAATATATTTGAATCTACCTAAACCTTTAAAACATGAGGTGTATATTTTCATAATGGTCTTTCAAAAAACATGCACAATCCAATCATTGAGATACACTTATAGGAACTTATGCATAAAGTCCTTGAAAGTGGTGACCATTACCCTAGAGAATATAGCTGGTGCATTCTTGAGTCCAAATGGAATCACATTGTAAGAAAACTAACCCCATTTAGTCACAAAAGTTTTTTTTGGTATATCCTCCTCCATTTTTACCTTGGCATGGAGATTGGGATTCATTTGATATGGGCACTTCTTGACTAGCCTTGCACTGTCCACTAGCTTGATGCTCATTTTGTCAAGGGAAGTGTGAGTGCCTTTCATTTCTTGATAGATACATGGGGATAATTCCTATAATTCCTTCAAGAGGTTTATTATTCACACCATTTATACATTAGACTAATAAGCATCGATAGTGGTAATCTTCAGCTCACCTTTTGCACTAATGTCTACTTTAGTGGTCTTGAGTGGTGTGTGGTAGGGATCATTCTTATCTTAATGAAAATCCTCAAACTGACTTATCCCCTTAGTTGTCTCAATCTGAATATGCATCATATCATCATCATTTGGGGCATCATCATCCACAATGGACATAAGAGCCTTTCAATTGTGCTCTTTCTAAGTCTTGTCATCTTCTTCGCTAGAGTCACTATTGAGAACCTACTCTTCAAATAATGTTGGGAGCACTAATCCCTTCTCCCCTAACATTCCCATAAGGCACTCTTCTAGGATGGAAATTTCATCAAACACTACTCTATAGATGACTTATAGCAGCTCTATTAGATCTAAGTTTTGTGAAGGAAAGGAGAAGGTATGCATGAACCTTTCTTTGAGTATCTCCTAGTTTCCTATTTCATGATGTATCTCATTGACAATGTACCATACCCATACCCATTTTTTCAAGGTCCTATAAAATGTGTGCACCCTTAGGCCTTTTGGCACATTCTCACTAAAAAAAGTCTAAGTTTATTCACACAAACTTATATGTGTGATTAGGTTTGAATCACCTGAGTAGGTGGGTATGTCCAAGTCCTCATTAATTTTACCAAACCTAGTACATATGGATGCCCTTACATCTTGCCAAGTTGGCAAGTTAGGTATTTTAAAAACCCACCAATGAGAAATAGTACACCTCAAGGTATGAAATAGTATGCCCATTTGATCTACCTCCTTAGGGATGCAAGCTTTAATGTCATGGACATACAATTTTAAAGGTTGACTCCCTTAATACTTTGGAAGCACTATCGACTTCCCCTTAACTAAAACACCATTTTCTCAACCTTTTGGGTGTGGGGAACCCATTTATTCTTGGTGTAATAAATCTTAACCAGCCCTATACTAGTTGGCCTTGGTTCAGCTATGTGCACTAGGCATCACCTTCAATTAATAACCTCATAGGCCTCTTTGATCCATTGCTCATAGGCTACATTAGTTGTATCAAAAGTTGATTATCCATCCTCCCATTCAAGCACACCTTACTCATTAGGATTAATTTTCTCAACAACCTACACCATGTTATTGTAAATGTGGTTGATCTTGTCCTCAAGATCAACACTCTCTACATATGGGGGATATTGATCACTTGATAAATGGATCACCACCCTTTCCTTGAAATTCTTAAAATTCATGTATTACTTCTTAAAGTGCATGTTTACATTATAGAATAACACCATAGCCTTATCAAGAGAATTGGATATTTGTCCTACTCTACCAACATGATAACCTTGAAGTTTGCTTAGAAATCAATGCCCAAGATATCTATAATGGTGCCCTTCAAGATCTTGATAGGATATACTCAAGTTTTGTTAGCCATGAATATCATGTGAGGTGAAAGCCTCAAGGGTGGTTACCCCATCTTTTCCCAAGTAGTTTGGGTTAGAATATTGAACTTTGCATCCATATCAACTAGTACTTCATAGACTAACCACCCATTGATGGTGGTGTCTATCAATAACTCTTAGTCATAGTCAATGTTGATTATGCCTTACTTCATGTACTTGCTCCATATGCAACATAACAACCTCGATCATCTAAAGTGTAGCCTCTACTTTTGACTTCTTCATTGCATTTTTTATCAATA
The DNA here is from genome assembly GCA_037957365.1 of Torreya grandis. Classification (NCBI taxonomy): domain Eukaryota; kingdom Viridiplantae; phylum Streptophyta; class Pinopsida; order Cupressales; family Taxaceae; genus Torreya; species Torreya grandis. Next base: position 419,640 of record JARHVA010000189.1, read on the forward strand.
AATCTTTTAGAAGGGGTAACATTCCTTTAATTTATAGGAGGAAAAGGATTTTAGTCAACTCCTATACTTTGGCCACCTAGTTTTCTTGTCTTCTGCATGACACAGTGGCTTATGCCTCTAGATTTATTGCCATATAGAGTTCACCCTATAAATTATATATCACACTCATGGATTTTTTTAGGACATCCTTCTAATGCATAGGTTTAGGATAGGTCACAACTTTTATCTTGGGTTGCATAATGTGCTTAGTGTAGCTTGACACACCATACTCTAAGCATAGTCCTTGTGTTAGTGTAGTAGGTAGTTGTGTGGTAAAACCACTTCAAGTTGTGGCATGAACCTTATTCAAATTTTTTCAAGTTTATTATGGCCTAGGAGCCCACATTTCATCTTTAGATTCATGTCTCAGCATTATTGTACCTCTATCAGCACCAGGCTAAACTTGAGTCATCTTTTTGTATAAGTCTAGGCATTCTTCAATTACATGTGGTCCTCGATAATACCCACACATTGGGTACATGAGGTAGTAATGATAATAATTATAATTCAATCAACACTTGTAACATGATTATGGTGGGAACCTTCCTCCACCATGTCCTCCTCCTCTCCCACATGTGCCTTGCTAGTTCTCATATCCCATATTTTTTTAGCCATAGCTTTCATTACCTTGACCCACCTAGTTATTGACTGATATTGTCACCTACCCCATGCCTTTTTATATGTTTTGGTTCATCTCATCGATGACCTAATAGTTCAGTATTGAGTGTGTGTAAGCATTACACATCTTGTAGTAAATTGTGGTGTTCACTTGACTAGCACATTATAGCAGAGGGTCATTCTAAAAGTCATGAAACCCATGAAAAACCTCATAGTTGAGAAGTAGGGCATGGAAATTTCTCCATAGATAATTATTCTTGTTATGCCCCTCCATCTCATAGTTAGTGCACCATAACCCACTTTGAGTGTCATACACCAAACCAATAGTCATCTTCTATAATGAGGAGGCCATTGACATGATCTATGCTTCCATGAATGGGTTGATCTTAGAATTGGTGCTACTACTAACTTGGCCCAAATAAAAAATTCAAGTGATTTTTGGGGGTTTTTTAAGGTATTCATAAATAGTACTCTTTTGAATGGTACCAACAGGCCTCTAATAAACCATTATGCATGCTAGGGGGTGAATTTCATATGGAAGCTTAGAGAGAAGAGTTGTAAATCATGTATCATATAGGCACATGCTCTCAAATAACCCTTGGCTAATTTATTTCATCATCATAATTCTCTAATGTTTAAATTTAGGGATATCAAACTCTTTTAAGAAGGATTCCTTCAGTACATTGTAGTCAACCATAGCATGGTTTATCAAAATTTTGATACCAAGTATGGTTATGGTATAGGAGGGTGGTCACAAACTAAATTACCTTATGATTGGGCTAAGTGATGCCTTGAGTGAACCATTAAAACTCACACTTCAACACATGTTCCATGGTATTATCTACACTATGATACTCATTCAAGTGCATTACCATCTCATAGTAGACTTATTGAAGGGGTGGTACTAGGTTCTAAGGTACTTGTCCCCCTTGTGTTTATATTATAGGTATCCCTCCAATGACTCAAATTTTGGGTTGGGGAATTGATCATGATGTTGTTGACTAGATTATCAAACTTGTTGGTGTAGTACCACTCACTTATGGTGCTGTGTTACTTTGTATGGGTTGTTGCCTGATTGGCACAATGGACATCCTCTATATCGGAATGTTTATGCCTATGTTCATGGTTCCTAGATTGGATCTTTCTAAATTTTTAATATCCTCACTCAGTTCCTTGTAGGGAATAACTTTCTCAATCACAAACTCTTGATCCAAATCTTGAATCCTATCAAAATCAACATCGATAATAAATTTAGTTATCATTCTTCTATTTTCTAATGGGGAATCTAGTGCATGAGCTTGGACTTTAGGTTCAAAGGGGGTAGGTTCTTTTAGAATATTCTCAAGTGCCATATCTTGTAGGAACCCACTACATCTTACACCTAGCTATTGAGTTTAGTCTCTTTTTTATTCCTCTCTCTCTTCATGCTACTCTAATTCAATGGATCCTTCCCGATTGCCTTCCTACTCACTATAGGTCCTCTTAACACTTCCATGTTATATATCCTCCATCATCTTACACCTTTGGTTACTATAGTTTATTCTCTATAACTCTCAAGTCTTAGGTTGTTGTTTCTCCTCCACCGCACCTTACCTACACTTCCCCTTCTCACCTTTTGTGCTTGCTCATATGTGCAAGGACTTTAACCTTCCATCCTTATATTTTTAATACCATAATCCGCTAGAAGATTATTCATCTTGGTAATGATCCCTCTTATGAATATGTCCCTTAGTTCAAAAATCAAATTTTACTCTACTTCTTCAAGGAATGAGAAGGTTGAGACTAAAAACTTCAACACGTATATGTTCAATACATTGCTCCACCACTTGTCCACAACATGCATCCAAACTTTATCTAGGCTCTCTAGCCTCTCTATGTGTAATGTGGTCCACTTGAGGTGTTGGTTATAAATATTTCTTGTATTATAAGTGTAGGAAACTACCCACCTTTACACATTCTCAAGTAGATTTCCAAAAAACACCTCATATAGGGAATCATACAAGTTGGCTTGCACACATTTTCTTGTCTCCTATTCTTTTCATGTGAGATGCTTCTATGTGAAACTATCTTCCACTTGATCTAGATAACACTTTATGTTCTTGAATGATAGTCAAAGCATTGATGTGTTGCACCATTACAATAATTAAATTCAACATGAGTCCTAGCAACAGAACCAAAATGTTGTAAAAAAGTTTACTAGATTAGCTTTGTGCTTGGTCAAGTGCTTATCTATCTAACCAAGTTGGTTCTAGACATCATGGACCTAGGTGTAAGCATAAAAGGGTCTAATGCACAACATTTAATCATGTTATAGAGGTGGAATCAGTTTCAAATAATATTCAATCCTTTTACACTCACCTAAAGCACAATAGTGAAGGGACTAGGCCTACATTGGGCTAGTTACAACATGGTACAACCTAGGGTATAAAGGGTTTTAGACATTTTCACAATGGGTTTAGGTGGCCTTCTTGTACTAGACTATTCAAGGGAAGTTCAATAGGTGAAAGTATTCTTATTGGCATAAGTCCTAGGTTTTGAGTCCATACATGGTTAGGTAGGGCCCTTAATGTCATAAGATGTAGGAATGGCTAGCTAGAGGCATTCAATTATTTAGACAAGTCAAAGGGATGACTTAGGTTCAACTTCTCATCCTTAAGGTAGTGTTATAAGTATGGGCCATGGATCCATGATACATCTTGGTTATAACACTTAGTGGCTTTATAATTTAACCAATGTCTCTATATGGCACAAAGATGCCTTTCATGACCAAGGGTACCTCCATTTAACAATATATTCAAATAAATAGCTACAACATTATTCAAATGAAACTAACTCAAAAACATAAAATTATGTAAATTATAACACAAGGATCGATACTTTATTTCTTCACTAACTTATAGTTCAACAACAAAGTTCAATATAAAGAAACAAAACATATGCTCTTCCTAACTCTATTCATGCCCAATGGCTCATAAGCGATCTTGGGATATATATTCAAGTATTTAGACTACCATATGTAGAATGATAAATACTACTAGTTCACTCTCTATTCAACCAAAGATTCACTTCCTTGGTTTCCCCCCTGATCTTTAGATTTGAGGCTTCTTTATTGGTGATTGGGTGTCTTCTTACAAGTTGGATGAGTGCATGCCAAGAGATGAGTTTTCATGAGTCCACTAGTTCCACTACACTACCCAAGTTAAATGAGTGCATGCCATATGCTGATCTATCAATTGGGGGTTTCTTTCTAACCTACTTCACTCTTTGACATTTCTACTTCTTGAGCTACCATATACAATTCTTATCAAGAATGTCCTCTTAAGGTTGGTACCATGTAACCACCTACCAGCTAGCATGGGATCCTTACGGACTCCTCTAGTTGGTGCCAAAAGGTATAAAAAGTATCAACCACTCCAAGGATTTACTCATAATAAGATCTAAAAAGTTGTCATGGCCTCTGTAAGGGTACAAAAGGGGACCCAACATGAATAAAATCAAGTTGTTTATTCATTGATTACTTTATCTACCAACTTAGCACCAATATAAGAGTCTAAGGTGAAAATTTTTTCCATCAGGATAGTACTTTATCCATATGTTCTTGATAATGTGTAAAAATTTTAGGTTTTTCATGATGACCAATAAATTATCCATTTCCTAACCAATTTAGGATAATTTTAATATCATATTATTGATGACAAGGAGATTAGTTATCTATGCTAGGAGGAATTAGGAGAAGGAGACATTCAATTGAAAAAAAACCACCTTCTTTTAGGAATGGTTTCTTTTGAAATGGAATTTGATCTATATCCCCAAACCCAAAATTAAATTTATCCTAAAGTAAATAAATTTAAGTTAAATAATTATAATTTAGGGGATGAATGTGATTAGTGTTATGCCACCTCAGCTACACTCTAAAATAAATACAAAGGGTGAAGGATTTACTCACCTAGTATAAAGATGTGATTTCATGGATGTATGAATACTTGAGGGTTTATAACCCAAGGATCATCACCCATATGATCCTAATAAATATAGACCATAAGTTTTTAAGGCAAAGATAGAGGCTGACCAATCCTATCTCTACTCTCATCCAAAAGGAAGTGGAAAATTTGGTAAATGGAAAAATAGTGTTCACTATCAAACATTCTACCTGGATTGTTAACCTAGTTCTAGTCAAGAATAAGAATGGGGAAATAAGATTAAGTGTCACTTTTAGGAACTTGAATAAGGCTTCTAAGAAAGAAAATTATCCTTTACCTTCTTTAGATGAGGTGATCTAGATAGTAAGTAGTTATAGGATGATGTCCTTCTTGGATGTATTTTCAAGATATAACTAGATGATGGATAAATTTGAAGATAGAATGAAGACTACATTTACCATAAATTAGGGTACTTATGAAAATAAGAATATAAATTTTGGCTTAATTAATGTAGTATATATCTTTCAAAAGGTAATAGACCATGCATTATATTATATCTCAAATTTACACATTTGAGATAGTGATTTAATCCCTCTCAACCTAAGCTATGCAATGGGATTGATACAAGGTTATGGATGACCTTTAAAGTGGATCAGACCACTAGATTTTGGGCTAGCTACCAAATACAATAGCTACACTAACAATTATAATACTTACTTAAGTTGGAAAAGGGAAAGATGAAGACTAAAACTAACAAATAACATACAATTTATGCACCAAACATGAGGTTCTCAGCTTGTAAAGAATGTACTATGAAATACTAATTTAAAATATGATTATGATATTCCAAAATAGTCCCTATCACACTAGTGCTTTAATATGAAGGTAATTAAGGTTAAAAAATCTTAAGATGATCAACAAAGAGGTACTAATAGCAAACACTAATGATTTATCAATTTAATAACTAAACAAACTAGGTTTCACACTTATTATGACCTATGAGAGAAGATAAACTTGCATAAAGGCATGAACAAGAACGACAAATTCAAAGAAGCACATATTCTATCTTTAAGCATTCATTAAAACAACCCATACAAGATCACTATTTGTGAGATGGAAATAGAATATACACCTTTAATTGATTCCAATAGGCAAGTACAAGACTTAATTTTGGTATGTATTCACCATAACCAATGTGAGGATCCTTTGCAATGCCTCACATTTTCATATATATGTATCCTTGTATGACTTTGCAAAGGATACTCACATTGGTTATGGTGAATCCCTACCAAAATTAAGTCTTGTACATGCCTACTAGTATCAATTAAAGATGGATATTTTATCTTCATCTTGAAAACATTGATCTTGGATGGGTTGTTTTGATGAAGTGTTAGTGATAGTATACATGCCTCCTAGTATTTTTCCTTCTTGTTCATTCCTTTATGCAAGTTTGTCTTTTATCACTACTCATAAGAAGTGTTACACCTAGTTTATTTAGTTATATAACTAATAAATTGTTAGTTTTTATTGATACCACCTCTTAGTTGATCATCCTAAGATCTTACAGCCTTTATATTGAAGCACTAGTGTGATAGGGACTATTTTGTAATAACATAATCAGATTGTAACTTAATATTTCATAGTGCATTCTTAACAAGATGAGTACCTCATGTCTAGTTCATCACCTCTAAGGTATTTTTTAGTTTTAATCTTTATACTTCCATTTTCTAAGTCATGCAAGTAGTATAGTTTTTAGTGTAGGTGTTTTACTTTGGAGATATCCAAAAATATAAAGGTTTTATCCCCTTGAAAGGTCACCCAAAACCTTGAATCAATCTCATTGCATAGCTCAAGTTGAGATAGATTAAATCACCCTCTCAAGGGTGAAAGTTTGATCTATAACAATTCTACAATGCCTACTGGGAATAAAATGCAAAGAGGTTTTCCAATATTGATGTTGGTGTTAATAAAAGTCTAGATATATCAACCTTATTCATGCAACATCTAGTGATTGCAACAAGTTTTAAACTCTTGGTAGCTGACTATTGAGCCAATTTTCATGCCAAAGGTGACTAAAAGACCAAAATTGAAAGGTGTTACCTTTTAAATTATTTAATTAATTTTATATTCATATAAAAGGAAGATGTTTCCTCATACTCTCCCTTATACCAAGTCATATAGAAGGAAGCTCTTTATTCCCTTTTATCGAAGTTATCCTAAGGCTGATAACATGGCTATAAATCTACCCTTTGTTGTTTTTAATGGTGGTTCTCCTTTAAACCTTTAATAATATGATGACATATCAGTGGATTCCTTCAGGACTGTCCCTTATTTTAGTGTAGAAACTAGTTTTACTCCCATAGAGCATATTAGGGACATGACAAGATTTTGTACCATCCATAACATTACATAAGGTAATGTGACAATCAATTTTAAAGGCAAGGCTTTGGAGTGGTATATAAACTTATCCCCTAATTCCATTGACTCATGGGATGAGTTAGGAGAGAAATTAAGCAAAATATTTGAATATAAGAGTGACCATTTATCCTTGGCTAAGCAATTGACCACCATAAATAGAGATCCTTAAGAATTCATGCAATATTTCAATGCTAGGTTCTAAAATACATGGGATAGGATCCTAATTATTTTAAATCCCACTCTAAACTATGCATTCCTATATTACTTTAAGGATTTTAATAGTTATATAGTGGTTATGATTCAATCAATGGGTGGGAATACCTTACCATATACTTTTAATATTGATATTAAGGATGAGAATAATCAAATCCAAGCTAGAAAACTTGCTCCAAGTCCCCCTATGCCTTTATTTCTTGGCATTCAACCCATACCCAAACACTTGATCCAATTCCTACCATAATGGGTCATGATTTGGCTACCCATAGTCAAGAAAGCAAGCCAAATGATGTAGAGGGGATACTTAATACTATTGCATTCAAAGTCATGGGAATGGAGAGGAAATAAAGTAAATTTCATAGGCCCTCTGAATGGAACCAATCTCATCATCCCTATCAATCAAATAGGACATCCTTCCAATGAAATGCTCAAGGCTAAGGTAATATCACTAATGTTAGACCATATACAAGTTTTATCCAAAATATAGCCTCCAAATAAATTTGAGAAACTAAAAATGGTGATTACACCAAATATTTTTATAGTGGATTTTAATGCTTACTTGAATGAACATAAGAGAACATAAAATAGTTTGAAATTTGTAGTAGCACAAACTCATGCAAATGGGAAATCAAATGCAATATTTGATATTTTTTATAAAAGGGAAAAAATTCTTTTATTTTAATCAAAAAATATTCCAAAATGGTATAAAATACCACAAATGTAATTTCATGACTAAAAATGAGAATTAAAACATCCACAAATATTCAAATAACTTTGCATACACAGGGATTTCTTAGACAATAAAGGCAAATCTTAAATTATTTCTCATTATCAAAGTTTAAACATGTAAAAAAGTTACTCAAATGTAGAATAATAAATCTATCATCAAAAATATAAAATGGGAAACACCATATTTCCCAAATTTATACAAAATATGTCGTAAATGAGATGTAGTTTAACAAAAAATCTAACACCCATTATAAAAACATGCAAATCCAAAAAAATTCATGATAAGAGGAATGATATAAAATAGTTATAGCATCCATGAAATGGTGAAAAAATGTTGAAAAAACTCATGCAAGAGATGGTCATGATCAAAACTGATAGAGGCATGTATAGAACATGAAAAACCTTCATGCAATGCCCTTGGTCTTTTTCATATAGATACAGTGGCTATTCATGAAAATGGGGTGCCAAATTGAATCTAATCTTGGAAAAAAAGATAACTTTAAGATAACTTAAGTTACTTTTTTATAAAACCCTAATCTATAGTTTTGAAGTGAGACTTTTACAACTTTCAAGTCATACCACTTTGTCAAAATTAGAATTGCAATTTTCAATTTGTGTTTTTACAACTTAAGAAATTAAAACTTGTCAAAATGAGAAGTGTAAAATACACATGGCTCTTTCTCAAAATAAATATCAAAAAGATAGTTACAATTTACAAGATATGTTTTTGCAACTTTACTATTTTTTTACAATAATGAAAATACAAAATACAAGAATGTTTTTGATGGAAATAATTAATCTATTTACAACACTTCTTATGAATCTTTATCTTTTTTGGCCTATAATTTTTGAACATATGCATCAAAATCCTTGAACATCTCTTGGATTCTATCCTCATCTGAGCCAAAATAGTAGAGGTCAGTGATTTCACAATTTGATACTTATTGAAAATTTCCCTCCTCAAAATCATGTATTCTTTAATATCTTTACCCATATAATCCAATGTGTTAATATATTTGATGTAATAATGGATAGAGATCAAATTAAATATGGTATCTTGTGTAGATTAGTTTTTTATCACTTCTTTGAATTTATTCTAAACCTCTTCTACTGAAAGGAGATGATCCTAATCATCAATTGGTTGGCATGACACTTTATTCAACAAATCCTCTATTATATACCATGTCAGTGGCCTTATCATGTGAAATCCTAGCCGTATGGGCAATATCTATAATAATTTTTATTCTAAATTGAACAGCTCTACCTAATTCCTTTTGCTTTCCATCATTTTTTAGTATGTTTTCTTCAAGGAGGATGCCTATGTCTATTGATTCGATAATTGTCAATCTAGGATATAAAAGATTCAAGCTTTATATTTTTCCCTCATATTTGTTGATCATTTCTCTAATGGTGACCCTTCTCTCTCTCAAAATTATATATTGGTCCATTATTATATCAATAATTTTGTTACCTTTCAAGATGAACTCTTCTACCCATTCCTTAGTGGCTCTTCTCATGCAACTAATTTATGTCACCGCGTCAAGTGTTACCTAATCTATGATTTGGGTAATTAGTTGTGTTGGTTTAGGTTATGATGATTTAATAGTGGTATCTTTGAATTTATTCAATGAAATCATAATTTATTCAACCTTATTTTTTAGCTCATCTTTAGTGACCTTGTAACTATCGATTTTCTCAAAGAGGGAGTTGATGTTGGATTGAACATCATGTTTCAACCCCTACCTTATAGGATGTCCAAGGTGAAATTTTGATACCTGATAGTCCACCACCACTAGATCTTATTTCTATTTCCATTTTAACCTTGGCATGGAGATTGTGATTCATCTGATATGGGTAGTTCTTGACTAGCCTTGCACTCTCCACTAGCTTGATGCTCATTTTTCCAAGGGAAGGGTGAGTGCCTTTCATTTCTCAATAGATGCATGGGAATAATTCTTATAATTCATTTAGGAGGTCTATTATTCACACCATCTCTACCTCAAACTAATAATCATTGATAGTGGTAATCTTCAGCTCACCTTCTGCACTGATGTCTACTTTAGTGGTCTTGAGTGGTGTGTTGAAGGGATCATTCTTCTCCTAATGAAAATCCTAAACTTGCCTTGTCCCCTTAATTGTCTAAATTTGAATATACATCATATCATCATCATTTAGGGCATCATCATCCATAAGTCACACAATTTTTTGCCTTCCTATAAGATCCTTCCAATTGTGCTCTTTTTAAGTCTTGTCATCTTCTTCTCTAGAGTCATTGTTGAGCACCTACTCTTCAAAGAATGTTGGGAGAACTATTCCCTTCTCCCCTAAAATTTCGATGAGGCACTCTTTGAGGATGGAAATTTCATCAAACACTACTCTTTAGATGACTTATAGTGGCTCTAGCAGCTCTAAGTTCTATCAAGGAAAGGAGAAGGTATGCATGAACATTTCTTTGAGTATCTCGTAGTTTCCTATTTCATGATGTATCTCATTTAAAATGTCCCATGATTGTGCCCATGTTTTCAAGGTCTTATAAAAGGTTTGCACCTATAGGCCTTTTGGAAAATTCTCATTGTAGATAGTCCAAGTTTCTTCACACAACCTTAAATGTGTGATTAGCTCTGAATCACCGGTGTAGGTGGGTATGTCTAGGTCTTCATTACTTTTGCCAAACCTAGTACATATGGCTGCCCTTACATCTTTCCAAGTTGGCAAGTTAGGTCTTCAAACTGCCCACCAAAGAGCAACAATGCACTTCAAGTTATGCACTATTGTACCTATTTGATCTACCTCCTTAGAGATGCAAGATTTAATGTCATGGACATACATTTATAAAGGTTGACTCCCTTCATAATTACACTACCAACTTCCCCTTAATTAACTAAAATACCCTTTTATCAACCTTTTGGGAGTAGGGAACCCATTTCTTCTTGGTGTGCTAAGTCCTAAATAGTCTTATACTAGTTGGCATTAGTTCAGCTACATGCACTAGGCATCACCTTTAGCTAATGACCTCATAGGCCTCTTTAATCCATTACTCATATGATACAATAGTTTTATCAAAAGTTGATTATCCATCCTCCCATTAAATCACACCTTAGTCATTAGGATTGTGTTTCTCAACACCCTACACCATGTTGTTATAAATGTGGTTGATCTCATCCTCAAAATCAACACTCTCTAAATATGGGGGATCTTGATCACTTGACAAAGGAATTACCACCCTTTCCTTGGTGTTCTTAAAATTCATGTATTGCTTCTTAAATTGCATCTTTACATTGTTATCATAACACCATAGCCTTATCAAGAGCATTGGATAATTGTCTTGCTCTACCAACTTGATAACCTTGAAGATGGCTTAGAAATTAGTGCTCATGATTTCTATAATAGTGCCCTTCAAGATCTTGATAGGCTATTCTTAAGTTTTTTTATCCATGAATATCATGTGAGGTGAAAGAATCAAGGGTGGTTGCCCCTTCTTTTCACAAGTAGTTTGGGTTAGAATATTGACCTTTGCATCTATATCAACTAATACTTCACAAACTAACCACCAATTGATGGTGGTGTCTATCAATAACTCTTTGTCATACTCAGTGTTTTGATTATGCCTTACTTAATGTACCCACTCCATATGAGACATAAAAACCTCAATCATCTAAAGTGTAGCCTCTACTGCTAACTTCTTCCTTGCATGTTTTATCAACTAATATTTTACTAGGGGTAACATTCCTTTAGTTTTTAAGAGGCATAGGATTTTAGTCAGATCTTATACTTTGGCCTCCTGGTTGTCTTTTCTTCTGCATGACATGGTGGCCTATGCCTTTATATTTATTACCATCTATAGTTCACCCTAAAAATTCTATATCAAATTCATGGCTTATTGTAGGACTTCCATCTATTTCATAGGGTTATGATAGGGCACAACCTTAGCTTGGGTTATATAATGCGCTTAGTTTAGCTTGACTTACCATACTCTAAGCATAGTTCTTATGTTAGTGTATTAGCAGTTGAGTGGTAAAACCACTTCAAGTTATGACATGTATCTTATTCAGATATTTACAATTTTTTTATGGCTTGGGAGCCCAAATTTCATTTTTAGATTCATGTCTTACCATTATTGTACCTCTATCGACACCAGGCTAAACTTGAGTCAACTTTTTGTAGAAGTCTAGTCATTCCTCAATTACATGTGGTCATTGACAATACCCACACATTGGGTACATGGGGTAGTCACACTAATAATTCTAAGTTGACCCACACTTGTAACATGATTATGGTGGGAAACTTCCTCTACCATGTCCTCCTCCTCTCCCACATGTGTCTCGCTAGTTACCATAACCCATATTTTATTGGCCATAGATTTCATTGCCTTGACCCACCTGGTCACTAACTAATATTATCACCTACCTCATGCCTCTTTCTATTTTTTTGTGAATCCCATCTCTGACCTAATAATCCATTATTGATTATGTGTAAGCATTGCACATCTTATATTAAATTCTGGTGTTCACTTGACTAACACACTATAGCAGAGGGTAGTTCTAAAATTCATGTAACCCATGACAAACCTCATAGTTGAGAAGTAGGGCATGGAAATTTCTCCATAGATAATTATTCTTGTTATGCCCCTCCATCTCATTTTTTCTACACCATAACCCACTTTGAGTGTTATGCACCAAACCAACAGTCAGCTTCTATAACTATGAGGTCATTAACGTGATCTATAATTCCATGAATGGGCTGATCTTAGAATTGGTACTCCTACTACCTCAGCCCAAAGCACATATTCAAGTGCATTTTGGGGGTTTGTGAAGGTCTTCATAGATATCACTCTTCTGAATGGTACCAATAGGCCTCTAATAAACCATTGTGCATGCTAATGGGGTGAATGTCATATGGAAGCTTAGAGAAAAGAGTTTTAAATCATGTATCTTATAGGCATGTGCTCTTAGATAACCCTTGGCTAATTTTGTTGTACATTATAATGCTCTACTATTTGAATTTAGGGATATCAAACACTTTTAAGAAGGCTTCATTTAGTACATTTTAGTCAACCATAGCCTAGTTCAGATCAAAATTTTGATACCAGGTATGGGTACGGTCTAGGAGGGTGATCATAAACTAAATTACCTTTTGCTTGGGATAAGTGATACCCTAAGTGCACCATTAAAACTCACACTTCAACAATTGCTCTATGGTATTTTCTACATTATGATAATCATGCAAGTGCATCACCATCTCATAGTGTACTTACTGAGGGGTTGGCACTAGGTTCTAAGGTGCTTGTCCCCCTTGTGTCTATATTATAGGTATCCCTATAATGACTCAAATTTTGAGTTGGGGAATTAATCATGATGTTTTTGAATACATTATCAAACTCATCAATTTAGTATCACTCACTTGTGGTACTGTGTTACTTCCTATTGTTGTTGCCTAATTGGCACAATGGACATCCTCTATATGGGAATATTTATACCTATTTTTATGGTTCTTGGATTGGATCTTACTAATTTTTACATATCCTCACTTAATTCTTTTTAGGGATCACTTTCTCAATCACAAACTCTTGATCCAAATCTTGAATCCTATCAAAGTCAACATCGATAACAGGTTCAGTTATCATTCTTATATTTTTTGATGGGGATTTTAGTGCATGAGCTATCACTTTAGGTTCAAAGGGGGTAGGTGCTTCTGGCATGTTCTCAAGTTTCATTTATTTTAAGAACCCACTACATCCTATAGTTAACTGTTGATTCTAGTCTCTTTTTTATTCCTCTCTCTCTTCATGCTACTACAATTCAATGAATCCTTCCCCATACCCTTCCTATTTGATACAAGTCCACTCCACACTTATAAGTTATATATTCTCCATCATCATACACCTTTGGTTACTATAGTTTAGAATCTATATCTCTCATGTGTTAGGTTTTTATTCCTCCTCCACCACACCTTACCTATACTTCCCCTTCTCACCTTCTATGCTTGCTCATACGTGCAAGGAATTTATCCTTCAATTTTTATAGTTTTTATACCATAATATACTAGAATCTTACTCAACTTGAAATGATTCCTCTTATGAACATGCCCCTTAGTTCACAAAGAAACTTTTACTCTACTTATCTAGGGAATGAGAAGGTTGACACTAAAAACTTTAACATGTATGTATTCAATATGTTGCTCCACCACTTGTCCATAACATGTATCTAAACTTCATCTAGGATCTTTAACCTCTATATGTGTTATGTGGTCCACTTGAGGTATGGGCTATAGATATTCCTTCAATTATTAGTGTAGGAAACTAGCCATGATTACACATGCTCAAGTATATTTCAAAAACACACATCATATAGGGCATCATATAGATTGGATTTCATCCATTATCTTGTCTCCTATTCTTTGCACGTGGGATGCTTCTATGTGAAACTATCTTCCACTTGATCTAGCTATTACTTGATGTTTTTGAGTGATATTTAGATAATTTATGTTTTTCACCATTATAAAAATGAAATTCAACATGGGTCCTAGAAACAAAACCAAAATGTTGTAGAAAAGTTCACTAAATTGGCTTTGTGCTTGTTCGGGTGCTTAGATATCAAACCAAGTTAGTTATAGACTTAGTAAACCTAGGTGAAAGCATAAAAGGTTTTGTCATACAACATTTAATCATGTTATAATGGTGGCATCAGTTTCACATAAGATGCAAGCCTTTTACACTCACCCTAAGTGCAATAGTGAAGGGACTAGGCCTACATTAGGCTAGTTGTAACATGGTGAAACTTGGGGTTTAAAGGGGTTTATACATTTCACAATAAATTTAGGTGGCCTTATAGTACTAGAATATTCAAGGGAATTTAAATAGGTGTATGTCTTCTTAGTGTCATAAGTCCTAGTGTGTGAGTCCATACTAGGCTAGATAGGGCCCTTAATGGCATAAGATGTAGTAATGGTCAGCTAGAGTCATTCGATTATTTAGATAAGTCAAAGGGATAACTTCGGTTCAATTTCTCATCCTTAAGGTAGTGCTCCAAGTATGGGCCAAGGATCCATGATACATCTTCAATATAACACTTAGTGGATTTATAGTTAAACTGATGTCTCTATATGGCAAAAGGATGTCTTTTGTGACCAAGGGTGAACCACCATTTCATAATATAGTTAGATAAATAGGTATAAAATTATTCAAATGAAACAAACTCATAAAAAAACATTATTTAAATTATAACACAAGGATAAATACTTTATTTCTTCACTAACTTATAATTCAGTAACAGAGTTCAATATAAAGAGACAAAACATATGATGTTCCTAACTCTATTCATGTCCAATGGCTCACAAGCGAGCTTGGGCTATATATTAAAATATCTAGACTACCATATGCATAATAAGAAATACTACTAGTTCACTCTCTATTTCTCCATAGCTTCACTTCCTTGGCTTCCCCCTTGATCTTCAAATTTGAGGCTTCTTTTATAGGTGATTGGGTTTCTTCTTCCAAGTTGGATAAGTGTGTGCCAAGAGATGAGATGTCACGAGTCCACTAGTTCCACTATGCTGGCCAAGTTAGATTAGTGCATGCCATATGCCAATCTATCAATTGGGGGTTAATTTGTAACCTACTCTACTCTCTAACATTTATACTTCTTAATTTTCTATGTACAATTCATAGTAGGCATGTCCCCTTAAATTTAGTACCATGCAACCACCTGCTAGCTAGAATGGGATCCTTAGGGACTCCTCCAACTGGTGCCAAAAGGTACAAAAAGCATCAACCATGCCAATTATTTCTTCATGCTAAGATCTAACAAGTTGTAATGGCCCATGTGAAGGTACACAAGGGGGCCCAACAAAAATAAAATCAAGTTGTTGATTCACCAATTATTTTAGCTACCAACTTAGCACCATTACAAGAGTCCAAGGTGAAAAGGTTTTTCATCGATCTAGTACATTATCCATAAGTTCTTGATAATGTGTAAAATTTTTATGTCTTTGATGATGACCAATACATTGTCCAATTCCTAACCAATTTAGGGAAATTTGAGTATCAGATCATTGATGACAAGGAGATTAGTTATCTATGCCAAGAGGAATTAGGAGACGGAAGATTTATTCAAAAAGAAACCACCTTCATTTAGGAATGGTTTCTTTAGAAAGGGAATTTGATCTATATCCCCAAGCCCAACATTAAAGGCATCCTAAAGTAAATTAATTTTATTTTGATAAGTATAATTTAGGGGATGAATGTGATTTGTGTTATGTCAATATTGGCCTCAGCTACACTTTGGAATAAACACAAAGGGTGAAGAATTTACTCACCTAGTATAAAGATGTGATTTCATGGATGTATGAATCTTGAAGGTTTTTAACCCAAGGCTCATCACCCATATCATCCTACTAAATCTAGACCATAAATTTTTTAGGTAAAGATAGAGGTTGATCAATCCTATCTTTACTCTCATCCAAAAGGAAGTGGAAAAGTTGGTAAATTCAAAAATAGTTTTCACTATCAAACATTCTACTTATGTTGTTAACCTAGTTCTAGTCAAGAAGAAGAATGGGGAAATCAGATTAAGTGTCACTTTTAAGAAATTGAATAAGTCTTCTAAGAAAGAAAATTATCCTTTACCTTATTTAGATTAGGTGATCTAGATAGTAAGTAGTTATAGGATGATGTCCTTCTTGGATGGATTTTCAAGATATAACTAGGTGAAGGCTAAATTTGAATATAGAATGAAGACTACATTTACCATGAAGTAGGGTACTTATTCAAATAAGAGGATAAAGTTTGGCCTAATTAATGTAGGATATACCTTTTAAAAGGTAATAGACCATGAATTCTATAATATCTCAAATTTACACAATTGAGATAGTGATTTAATCCCTCTGAACCTAAGCTATGCAATGGGATTAATACAAGGTTATGGGTGACCTTTAAAGGGGATCAAACCACCATATTTTGGGCTAGCTACCAAGTAAAATAGCTAGACTAACAATTATACTACTTATTAAAGTTGGAAAAGGGAAAGATGAAGACTAAAACTAACAAAGAACATACAAGTTATGCACCAAAAATGATGTCCTCATCTTGTAAAGAATGTACTATGAAATACTAAGTTAAAATATGATTATGATATTCCAAAATAGTCCCTATCACACTAGTGCTTCAATATAAAGATTATTAAGGTTAAAAAAGCTTAAGATGATCAACCAAGAGGTGCTAACAACAAACACTAATGATTTATCAATTTTCTAACTAAACAAACTAGGTTTAACACTTATTATGACCTATGAGAGAAGATAAACTTGCATAAAGGCATGAACAAGAAGGACAATTACAAGGAATCACATGTTTTATCATTAAGCATTAATCAAAACAACCCATCTAAGATCACTATTTATGAGATGAAGATAAAATATACATCTTTAATATATTCCAATAGGCAAGTACAAGACTTAATTTTGGTATGTATTAACCACAACCAATGTGAGGATCCTTTGAAATGCCTCACATTTTGATATATATGTAGCCTTGTATGGATTTGCAAAGGATCCTCACATTGGTTATGGTAAAGCCCTACCAAAACTAAATATTTTAAATTCCTAATAGTATCAATTAAAGATGGATATTCTATCTTCATCTTACAAACATTGATCTTGGATGGGTTCTTTTGATCAATTATTAGTGATAGTATGCATGCTTCCTAGTATTTTTCCATCTTGTTCATTCCTCTATGCATGTTTGCCTTCTCTCACTAGTCATAAGAAGTGTTACACCTAGTTTATTTATTTATATAACTGATAAATCATTAATGTTTTTTGTTACCACCTCTTAGTTGATCATCCTAAGATCTTACAACCTTCATAACCTTCATATTGAAGCACTAGTGTGATAGGAACTATTTTGGAATAACATAATCAGATTGTAACTTAATATTTCATAGTGCATTCATAACAAGTTGAGGACCTCATGTCCAGTGCATCGCCTCTAAGTTATTTGTATGTTTTAGACTTCATCTTTATATTTTACAAGTCAAGTAAGTCTTATAGTTGTTAGTGTAGGTGTTTTACTTGCGACATAGCCCAAAATATAAAGGTTTGATCCCCTTGAAAGTTCACCCACAACCTTGAATCAATCCCATTGTATAGCTCAAGTTGAGATAGATTGAATCACCCTTTTAAGGGTGAAAATTTGAGCTATAAAAATTATAGCATGCATAATAAGACTCAAAGATAGAGATATTTTCCAATATTGATGTTTGTATTAATAAAATTATAGATATATCAACCTTCTTCATACAACATCTAGTGACTCCAAAAAGTTTTAAACTCTTGATAGCTGACTAGTGAGCCAATTTTCATGCCAAAGGTGACTAAAAGATGAAAATTAAAAGGTATTCCCTTTGAAATTATTTAATTACTTTTATATTCATATAAAAGAAATATTTTCCTCATACTCTCCCTTATACCAAGTCATATATAAAGAATCTCTTTATTCCCTTTTATCCAAGTTATCCTAAGGCTAATAGCATGGCTAGAAATCTACCCTTTGTTATTTTTAATGGTGGTTCTCCTTTAAACCTTTAACAATATGATGACATATCAGTGGATTCCTTTAGTATTGTTCCTTATTTTAGTGTATAAAATAATCTTACTCTCATTGAGAATATTAGGGACATGACATGATTTTGTAACATCCATAACATTACATAAGATAATGTGACAATTAGTTTTAAAGGCAAGGCTTTGGAGTGGTATATAAATTTATCCCCTAATTCCATTGAATCATGGGATGAGTTAGGAGAGAAATTGAGAAAAATATTTGAAGATAAGAGTGACCATTTTTCCTTGACTAAGAATTTGACCACCATAAAGAGAGATTCTCAAGAATTCATGCAATATTTCAATGCTAGGTTCCAAAATACATAGGATGGGATCCTAATTATTTTAAATCCCACTCTAAACTATGAATTAGTATATTAATCTAAGGATTTAAATAGTGATATATTGGTTATGATTTAATCTATGGGTGGGACTACCTTACTGTATGCTTTTAAGATTGATATTAGGGATGAAAACAATCTAATCTAAGCTAGAAAACTTGCTCCAAATCACCCTATGCGTTTATTTCTTGACATTTAGCCCCTACCCAAACTCTTTCTCCAATTCCTACCATAATGGGTCATTATTTGGCTACCCATAGTCAAGAAAGCAAGCCAAATGATGTATAGGGGATACTTAATACTATTGCAAACAAAGTTATGGAAATAGTGAGGAAACAAAGTTAGTTTCATAGGCCCTCTGAATGGAACCAATCTCATCATCCCTATTAATAAAATAGGACATCCTTCCAAGGAAATGCTCAAGGCCAAGGTCATATCACTAATTTTAGACAATATAAAAGTTTTAACCCAAATATAGCCTCCAAGGAAATTTTAAAAACTAAAAATGGTGATTACACCAACTATTTTTATAGTGGATTTTAATGCTTACTTGAATCAACACAAGAGAACAAAAAATAGATTGAAATTTGTAGGAACACAAACTCATGAAAATGGGAAATCAAATGCAATATTTGATATTTTTCATAAAAGGGACAAGATTCTTTTATTTTAATAAAACAATCTTCCAAAAGGGCATAAAATACCACAAATGTAATTTCATGACTAAAAATGAGAATTAAAACATCCACAAATATTCAAATAACTTTGTATACACAGGGATTTCTTAGATAATAAAGGAAAATCTCCAATTATTTCTCATTCTCCAAGTTACAACATGTAGAAAAGTTACTCAAAATGTAGAATAATAAATCTATCAAAAAATATATAAGATGGGCAACACCATATTTCCCATATTTATACAAAATATCTCATAAATGAGATGTAGTTTAACAAAATATCCAACACCAAGTATAAAAAATGTAAATCTCAAAAACTTCATGAGAAGAGGCATGATATATAGTAGTTATAGCATCCATGACATGGTGAACAAGTTTTTAAAAACTCATGCAAGAGATGGGCATGATCAAAACCAGTAGAGGCGTGGATAGAAATTAAGAAAACTTCATGCAATGCCCTTAGTATTTTTCTTGTAGCTATAATGGCTATTCATGAAAATGGGGTGCCAAATTTAAACTCATCTTAGAAAAAATATAACTTAAGTTACTTTTTTACAAAATCTTAATCTATAATTTCTAAGTTAGACTTTTAAAACTTTTAAGTCATACCACTTTGTCAAAACTGGAATTATAGTTTTCAATTTGTGTTTTTACAACTTAAGCAATTAGAACTTGTCAAAATGAAAAATGTAATTTTAAAGTCTAATATTTTACAATTTCCAACCTGATAAAATAGAAAGTGTAAAATACACATGGCTCTTTCTCAAAATAACTATCAAAAAGATATTTGCAATTTACAAGATATGTTTTTGAAACTTTACTATTTTTTTATAATAATGAAAATACAAGAATGATTTTGAAGGAAATAATTAATGTATTTCCAACACTTATTCTAACTCTTTATCTTTTTGGCCTATAATTTTTGAACATATGCATCAAAATCCTTGAAGATCTCCTATATTCTATCCTCATCTAGTCCAAAATAGTAGAGGTAAGTGATTTCACAATTTGATACTTATTGAAAATTTCCCTCCTCAAAGTTATGTATTCTTTAATATATTTACCCATATAATCCAATGTGTTATGATTTTTGATGTAACAGTGGATAGATATAGAATTAAATATGGCATCTTATGCATATTATTTTTTGATCACTTCCTTGAATTTATTCTAAACCTTTTCTACTAAAAAGGGCTGATCCTGATCATCTATTGGTTGGAATGACACTTTATTCAACAAATCCTCTATCATATACCATGTCAGTGGCCTTGTCATGTGAAACCTTGGCCTTGTGGGAAATATCTATAAGAATTTTTATTCTAAATTGAACAGCTCTACCTAATTCCTCTTGCTCTCTATCATTTTTTAGTATTTTTTCTACAAGGAGGATGTCTATGTCAATTGAGTTGATAATTGTCAATTTGGGATAAAAAAGATTCAAGCTTTATATTTCTCCCTCATATTTATTGACCAGTTCTCTAATGGTGACCCTTCTCTCTCTCAAAATTATATATTGGTCTATTATTATATCAATAACTTTTTTACCTTTCAATATGAACTCTTCTACCCATTCCTTAGTGGCTCTTCTCATGCAGCCAATTTATGTGACTGTATCAAGTGTTACCTGATCTATGATTTGGGTGATTGGTTGTGTTGGTTTAGGTTGTGATGATTAAATAGTGGGATCTTTGAATTTATTCAATGCAATCATAAAATATTCAACCTTATATTTTAGCTCATCCTTAGTGACCTTATCACTATCCATTTTCTCAAAGAGGGAGTTGATGTTGGATTGAATGTCATGTTTCAACCCCTCCCTTATAGGATGTCCAAGGTGAAATTTTGATACCTAATAGTCCCCCACCACTAGATATTATTTTTATTTATCTTTTAGGGGACTAAAATCTTTACATATCTTTCCCCTACTGAGTCACATAATATTTTTGAAAAGGTTTAGGGAGTAGCCTTGGATTTCTTGTGTGTATCTAAAAGACCAAAATCTAATGTATTAGGGGACACCATTTTCTTTTGTTTCTTCCCCACTTTCTATACTAACCATCTAGGGGTAGCATCCTATTGTGTTGACACTATCACTTGAGAATCTATAGTTGAAGATATTGTATTGGTAGGCATGGTGATAAGTGTTGAATATTATATAGATACTAATATTGATTGATTGGAAATTTCATTGAAATTTACTCCCCATCTGTAGGCTAAAGGTCCAGATTTGCATCAAGGACTTGCTCCTCACCTATCTCCACTAAAGGGGTTGGGATTAATGTGGAAGTGAAAGAGGTGGGGGTAATGGATGTGTCTATTAGGGGTGTTGGAGGTAGAAGTGATAGAGAAGTAGACACTGGGAGTTGGAACTTAGGGATTGGTGGAAGTGTAGAATCCAAAGCATTAAATTAGTTAATTAAAGTAGTAGGGACACTCAGAGGTGGTAAGGTAGGAAAGATGAAAGGGGATGAATATGTATAATTACTTATCCCAAGATTTAGGATGGCCATCCTAATTAAATTCATAATGACTAAATCCATGGATATAGACTACTAGGTAGTGTTGGTGATTAACAAGGATAGGATGGAAGTAATTCTAAACTAAATGGAAGGAATCATGGAAGGAAGGAGTGAAATTGTGGGAAGGGAAAGTAGAATAGAAACCTGAGTATCCACTAAAAGGGAAACATGAGTGTCCACTTGACTTGATTTCACTATTGGAAATGGACTTATTATTATGGATAAAATAATGGGAATGGAGGGTGGAGTCACTTGGAGTGAAGGATAAGTGAAGATAGGAATAGGAGGTGTTAGATCTGCATTAATGATAGAAATAGGTGGGGGATGAATCACATAAATAAGACTTGTGACTATTATTTAAATGGGGATTAAAACCATGGGTGCTTCAATTACATCTATGTCCTTAGATAAAATGATGATTGGTTGATATGTTATTTCTCCCCCTTTACTTGATTATCCTTTTTTGGCCTTAGATTTCTTATTTTTCTTGTGGGAGATCACTAGCCTATCTAATTTCTCTATTATTGCACCACTAAGACCCTCTATTTATGGTGGAATTCCTTGTTCCTTGAGATTTATTATTTTTTCACTAATACTTATTATCTCCTTGGTAACTTGGACCCTTAAATCTTGAGCCAATTAAGTGTTTTAGTGATCACATGGGAAGTTTTATCTATCAATGAGAAAGACTCAAGAATATACCACCTTACTATTGGAAGGTGTTTTAAGTATATCTAATTAACATGGTATACATTTTCTACTAATGAATCATCATCCACTAGTCCCTAGGTATTGGTGCCAAGTCAAAATCTTTGACCTGATACAAGGTCATTCTAGGGTAGTCCTTCAATCTGACTTCCTCCTCATCATCCAAATCTTTCTAATAATATTTAAATTAGGGGACATGGTAATATGTGTATATTCCTATTGTGTTGGTGATGTTTCCATGAACATAATATTATGGTCTCACTTTGAAATCCCTCAGGGTCATCTATGTCATTTCTACATCAAAAAACTTGGATTTTACTAAAGAGGGGCATGTGTATCTACTTATATTGATTGGGAAATGAATTATTGACTTATGTTTGTTGGATAATATCTTGTGAGTTTCCAAAATCTATCTCACTACTCCATCAAAGCCCTTTTATTACTCACATATCTTGGAAGAGTGTAAGGGTAGCCACTAAATTTACATACCCTAATATAGGAGTAGCTGGGGAATTGAATGAAGTAGGAACCCCATTAGGTGATGTTTTTAGTAGTTTCATCGAAGAATCTCTTTCTCTCTAGTTACTTATCAAACTTTATTATGATGTAATATATTAATGCATCATTCACTCTTCTAAAGTGTTATCTGGTAGCCTCCAAAGTGAGTTTAGGGTAATAATTATACACTTTATTTTCCTCACTAGTTATAGTGTTGAGGCCTCAAAAATATCTTCCTTCAGCCAATATATGTACTAAGTAGCTAGTCATGTAAATTTTACCTTTTATTATCACCTCCATCAACTACTTATGGAGGGATTCACTGATGATTTGGTCCTATTGGATGTATTTTTTATTATCATGGATGACCCATATGCACTGATACATCCAATATTAGAAGATTTTTGCATAAATTCTACTAGTGATCCTATGTAATATTATAATTATATCCCCTAACGCGTCCTTGAAATCAATTCTTGACAGTGTCTTAGGCAAAATAGTAGAGGTAGCTTTAGGGATTACCATTCATTGATTATTCATCACTCTTTGGCATCTAATGTTGTCTTGAAATAACTTTTAGGATGTTTATGGAGTTATATCTAGACAACTCTCAAATTATGGTATCACAAATATGGAATAAATGAAATGTGGGTCGAAATTCAAAACCCTTTCACCTTTATCATTTAATACCTCTCTCTTTTCAACATCATAATGTTGTGCTAGTGTTAGTACTAGCTCAAATATTTTATCCATTAGGGTAAAATATATTCCTTGGGTCAATCTCAAGTCATAAATACTTTAACTCCATTCATTATTGAATTCTATGTTAATCCTAGTTCAAAATTCACCTAAGTCAATATGACCTAGGTTTGTGTTTGTAATTCAATGATGTTGGATTCCAGACTAAGAGTTACCTTGGTTCCTTTCAACTTAAACTTCATCTCTTTCTCAGACATGGATTATAGAGATATTGTTGAGGGAAAGCCAACTACAAAGTTGGTAGGATTTGTAGGTACTAAAACTAGGTGGAAATTCTGGTGGAACTTAGAGTTGCTCTGAGCAATAGGAATGTTTGAGGGATTATAAGTTGTAAGTTATATTTTAAATTATTATGGGGATGGGATTTGTTTGAAGAAATGGAAAACTCCATGGAACTTAGATTTCTATTTTTTAGGTTAAAATTCCACATATACTATAGGGAATCTTATAATGTTATATTCAACTGGCTATTGAGAATATATGCCAGTGTATTTGCCTAGTTATGATTTGTAGGCCCTAGGTATATTTTCTTATTTGAAATGTAAACCCCATATTTTATCATGATGAAAATCTTTAGGAAACTATTCAAATTAAAAAAAAACTAAGAAAACTCTTTATAACACCACTAGATGAACTTAAAAGCCCTAATGACACAGGAATAAGAAAAATCCCTAAATAATGACTAGCTTCTCAAATGATTTGCAAGAAAAAAATGCAAAGCAAGAGTGATTATGGGAAATGATATATTAAAAAAATGTATGGGATTTAAAGAGTATCATGTAATTTCTCAAAGGTAGTATGGCATGTGGTTTGAGGTGTGATTAATAATCATGGCTTGAGGTTGATTTTGTAATTCAAGAGAGGAGATCAAAATGTAATTAACAAAATTAAAAAAAGACTAAATAAACCCTAAATCTATGTTTTTATATACCCCCTACAATTAATGATTTAATGATAGTAGTTAGTGGAAGTTTAGAGTCTTCAATGAATTTTATAATTTTAGAATTTTGTAAATTTACAAATTGCACATTGACTTTTGGATTCCATGGGTAAGGATAGGTTGACCTCTTTGAAAATGGGAAGGCAGAACTCCAAGAATAATTTGTAATTTTTTGAAATTTCAAATTGCACTTGGAGTTTTAGATTATGTAGGCTATGTGGTTGGTGGGAAGTAGAACCTAGATTATAATTTACACTTTTGCATTTTTCAAATTACACTCTAAGTTCTAGATTTTGGATAGAGTGTTTCATGAGAAGAACTCTACCTACAATTTATAATTTTGAAAATTGTAAATTGCATTCTAAGTTCTAGTTTCTTTTGGGTACTTGGTTGACATGAGTCAAAACTCCACTTATAATTTGCAATTTTACAAATTACAAGTGGGTTTCCAGTTTTTATCAGCTAGTGTATTGCAAGATCTAAAGGTTTGGCTACAATTTGCAATTTTGAAGTAGAACCTGGATTATAATTTACACTTTTGCATTTTTCAAATTACACTCTAAGTTCTATATTTTGGATAGAGTGTTTCATGAGAAGAAGAACTCTACCTACAATTTATAATTTTGAAAATTGTAAATTGCATTCTAAGTTCTAGTTTCTTTTGGGTACTTGGTTGACAGGAGTCAAAACTCCACTTATAATTTGCAATTTTACAAATTACAA
The DNA here is from genome assembly GCA_037957365.1 of Torreya grandis. Taxonomy (NCBI): domain Eukaryota; kingdom Viridiplantae; phylum Streptophyta; class Pinopsida; order Cupressales; family Taxaceae; genus Torreya; species Torreya grandis. Next base: position 445,341 of record JARHVA010000189.1, read on the forward strand.
GTGGGTTTCCAATTTTTATCAGCTAGTGTATTGCAGGATCTAAAGGTTTGGCTACAATTTTTAATTTTGAAAATTGCAAATTGTAGTCATATATCCATATTCTTCTATCTAATTCATTATTAGATATGGAACTTAGGAAGCAATTTGTAATTTTACAAATTGTAAATTATAGGCAGAGTTTTAGATTTCACATGCTTAAAGAAATGGGTGTTTTGGGTCAATTCAAGGCAATTTTATAAAAAAATGGGTTCTCCCCTAGGGTACTTGATATTTTGATATTTTTGGGACAAAAATATCAATAGATAGATAGTGGGGCTAGTAGCTCAATCATGCCAAAGCAAATAGTAAATAAACTAGGCCTCAAATATGAACCTCATCCTAAAGGTGTGATACAAATAGATGGGTCATCCACTAAGATAGTTAGTGTTATCAAGGGTTTGAATATAAATCTTCATATTTTTCCTAATTTCTCCATTTCTCAAGATGTGGTTATTTTTGACTTGTCACCATACTTTTCCCTCTACCTATCAAGGGACTTGATGGCAAAGATTGGTGGTTACTTGTCATCAGATTGGTCCTACATGGATTTTAGGATAATATATTGCACCAAAGATACTATAATATCAGAAACTATCTTAAGGTTGCACATTGAGCCATATAAACCAAATGTTACTAGTGTTAATTGTGTTATCATTGATGAGGAGGATTATCCCAGTGACCAAAAACAAATTATTCCTCTTGAAGACATTTCATATCTCTTCCTTGATGAATGGGGAGAAAAAAATCATGAGTTTAACCCATATATATGGGATCCAATGGGAAAGCAAAAAAAGGAATTAAATAAGTACAAGCAATTAGAGATAGTGAATTATTTGTACACCAAATAAGAGGTATGAGTGCATCTAAGAACACATTTTTAAAGTACTACAAGCATATATTATGGGAACTTATTAAGGATTTTGAGGATTTTAACATCAAATTAGTCTTAAAAGAAGAGAACCAACATGTTGATAGGTTGGAATTAGTTGGAACACAATTTGACATTCCTAATGATGTCAAGAATCCCAAAACTCAGCCACACATCATGGTAGTTGTAAGGACTTCAATACCAATAAATGATGTTAATTGAAAAGTGTTTGAAAGTGATAAATAAATAGCATGTTTTCTCCAACATGAGGTTGAGTTCTCTTATAAAAACTAGGCCAAGTTGTAGCACCAATATGGGGACCAAATTATGCAATTAATAAGCTTCCTAAAGGGTTGGTTACTCTTGAAGGTATATTCAATGAAAGTGATCAAATGAGGATAAATAAGATAAATAAAAGATGAAAATCATGGGAAGGTGGTTATATTAAAATATAAACTATTAAAACTTGGAAAGGTATGCACTCCATGAGATAAGGTTGCATTCATTGAGTTACATAGAGAATTTTCTAATGTCTTAGCTTGGGAGTATAGTGACCTCAAGGGTTTAATCCCTCATTGGATCAACACACTATATAAATTGAACCCAATGATAATATTGTAAGGTAAAATAAAATTCCCATCAATCCTAAAGTAGAGGTGTTCATGAGGAAATAACTCACCAAGTTGATAGAGTCAATAATTATCTTTCCTATCAAACATTCTTCATGGGTTGCCAACCTAGTTCTTATGAGAAATAAAAGTGGTGAAATAAATTTATATATGTATTTTAGAGAATTTAATATGGTCTCATTGAAGGATCACTATCTTATACCTTAAATGGAGAAAATCCTTCAAGTAGTGGTAGCTTTTCAAAATTTCTCACTTTTGGATGGTTATTCAGGATATAACCAAGTGTTAGTAAAAGAAGAAGATTAATATAATACAACCTTAACCACAAAATGGGGGACATATTCCTAAAATGGAATAAAATTTTGGATGTCCAATTCAGGTTCCACATTCCAAAGATCCATGGATATGGCTTTCCAAGGTTTGATCAATGAGATGGTACTAATATACCTTGATGACATAACCATTTTTTCTAAAGATGCTAGTGAGCACTTGAATCATCTAAAACTAATATTTAAAAGGTGTAGGAAATATGGGGTTTCCCTTAACCCTAAGAAGTATATTTTCATTTTTCATGAAGTTAAGTTTTAGATTAAGGTAAAAACAGGTTTTGAAGGGGCCCCAAAACCCTATACATCAAAAGAGAGATAAATCTTTAAGCGCAACTAGGTTACAAAAATAACCTGAAACCAGAAAAAGCAAAACCAAGTTAAACAAGAACCTGAAAATAGTAGAAAAGTATAGAAAAAATTGCTGGCAAGACACCTAATGGAAAGTCAACACACAGGATCAGCACCTTGCAAAACCTCCCTGCCAAAAGAGGTTTTTATATTTTATTTTTTTTACAAGACCAAAGATTCATATCTATATGGGGGACCAAGGTCTTAGTCTTCTTCCTCTTAACTATTGTCCAACCATCCTCTAACTTAGCTACCTCAGCAACCCAAGCCTCAGAAGGCAATGATCCATGAAGCCCAAGGGACGTAGAAGCCTTAGCAAAATCCTTTTGAAAACCAGACAAAGTCTGGCTCCTAGGAGATTCCATCAAAATAGGGGAAGAGACCACAACCTCCTCAATAACCAGCTCAGAAAGATCACATAATCCTATCTCCATAGAACCTTCAATAAAATCTTTCACCAATGAATTCTCCCTTTCCATCAGCTCAAAATGGATACTATTTTCATTCTCATTCTCTGAATCAGCCAAAGCTTCCCCGAGTTGTTTAACTATGTAATGTTTTGAGGAAGATTCAGAACACTAAGAAGGTGGTTTTTTGGTTTTATATTTCCCCGTTGTACAATGAGTAGTGACGTGACCCGTCAGGTGACACTTTCTGCACCGAAAAGGTAAACCTTCAAAATCCAACATTTGTGTCCAAGAACCCCTTGGGGAGTCTAGAAAAATCTCCTCAAGAAGGCCCTTAGAAACATCCACCTCAACCATAAGGCATGCATAGGTTGAATGGTAAAAAACCAAAGTATCTCCATCCACAAATAAAAACTCCCCTATAGCATTTCCGATGGTTTTTAAAACCGATTCCTGTCAAAGATGTATTGGTAAATTAGGGAGCCGAACCCAGATAGGGAACTTGTTGAAGGTTTCCATGAGAGGATTAAAATCTATATGCCACCATTTGGCCATGAGAGGGTATTTACCCTGCCATAAAAAATTACTGTTGGACAAAACTATCCTCCTGTCCTTGGAGTTTTGGAATAAAGCTATAAAAAACCCTTTAACACATGGGTAGATTTCAACATTTTCATTAATAAGTGGCAACCAAGTCCTAGAGATCCAACCATGTAGATATACAAGAGAGGGCCAATAGCCATGGAACCGAAAAATAACATCATACTCTGAAAAATATTCTACCCAATCGAAGATTTTTTCAACTATTTCAGGATCTAGAGTAACCCTAACAGGATTTAAAGCACTTACAAGCAAAACGTGAGAACTCCCAGAAGAAGCATGAGGAAGAGCGTCATGTAATCTGGCTTCGAGAGTAGCCACATCAGCAAAAGTTCTTCCCTTGGAACTAGACCCTGAACCAAGAATAGGGGATCCTTTAGCTACACGCGTTGCTTGAAAAGAGCCCCCATCCACTGAAGAAGGAAAAAAAGGGGTGATCTAAACCCTATCCCCACACACAGAGGAAGTCCCACCTGCATCATGAACTGCAACTACACTAGCCTCTAGATCGATGGCTACCGATAACTAAATTTGGGGTTGCGCACGCATGCACTCGGGGTTTAAATTTTCCTGCATAGCCATTATTTCCTGTTCCTTCCCCAAATATTTTGAAGTTTTTTCATGAAGTTAAGTTACTAGGTCATATTATTTCTAAATATGGGCTTGTTATAGACCCTAATAGAGTGAGTGTCATACTAGTTTTGTCATTTCCCAAACATAAGAAAGCTTTGCAAAGTTTTCTTTGGAAGTTCAATTTTGCTAGGAGGTTCATACCTAGATTCTCCACTTTTTTAAGGCCTATAAAATTTATGTTAAATAAGTATCAAGATTTTTTTTGGACCAAAGAAGGGAAGGTTAATTTTGAGGTCATCAAATAAGTTATTGCTCAAGCACCTACACTAATCAACCCTAATTTTTTAAAGACTTTTTCTTTTATGCTTTTTCCAACATTGACACCATATCTTCTATGTTAATGAAGCAACATAATGAAGGACTTGACTAGCCTATATTTTTTTTAGTCAATGAATAGAAGGCTTGTTATAGGTACAATCACTAAGAGGGGGGTGGATTAGTGAGCCTAAAAAATCCAACTTCAATTTCAATCCTTTCAAGTTCTTAATCAATTATCATAAACATTCACATAACATACACATAATTCATAGCAATGAGTAAGAAAGACAATCCACTATCAATCACATAACACATGACATATATGAGAAACCCTCTTAGGGGAGAAAACACATTAGAACCTATAATTTTACTATTATCCTATAGTAATAAGAGCCAATTTAGACCAATTGCAACTAATCAAAGAACTAAAATCCCTTATTTAGCGAGACTACAATCCCACAAGGTACTACCACACCTATCTAGCTGAGTTGCAACAACAACTATACCTTTAGCAAGTTATACCTTTTAAGGAGGTTATAACCACCTAGATGTTGAGCTACCATAACACCTAAGAACACATCCACCTTTGGACTGATGTCTACAACACCTGATGATGGACCCCTTCTTATCACTCTTAACCTTCACTCACACAAAATCTGTAAGGGCACTATTTTGACAATAGAATTATAACCTAAAAGTCATATAAATAGTCCTCAATTTTATTTCTCTTCAAATCATCCATTAGGTACCCACCCTTTCCTTCTCTATACTACACTATGCTCTCAAATGCACATTCCACACACAATTCTCTCACATCTTGAAATCATCATCTCTGATTTCACTATATATAGATCATTCATTATAATCACCATCTTGGTTGTCCATTAGGCATGACTTAACCTTTAATTCATCTATCATATGAATACACAACTCAATTCAATCTTCATAGGTTGGCCGTAGCATCTATGGGTCACCCTTAAGAAGCTACACCTATCAAATAGGCCCTTATAGCCCTTATAGGTCTCATGGAGACCCATTCACCCATTTATAACTTCCTCAAGTAAAATTAAAACATAGGACCACTTACAATTTCATAGGTACACTCCATAAGTCCCCTTAGACATCCTCAAATGATCACACAATTCAAACAATGACCTTGTATACAGGAACACCATGAACAAACACACAGTCACCTTATTAAGAATTATTCATACTCAAGATAGATTGATCACATCTCTAAAATTCATATAGATGATCATAATGGATTCTAAAACACTCTCCAATAGATAATTCATCGTGAAACATCAAAATAATATCAACACTAGGTCAATTATCCTTCTCAGGTCACTTGCAGAACATGCATGAACACATAGTCAAATTTGAACCTCAATATAATTGACTGTACACACTTTTAGGTCTTCAAATTTATATTTCCAATGGACCTTGGATTATTCTAAAAATTTTAATTTTTCACCATGAGTAAATTCTACTTATGTTGAAATATATGGTCAAAATATAGAGCACTAGTTTTCTTTTGTTAAATTCAAATATTTGAATTCAAATGATCATAGTTAAACCTCAAACACCATGCTCGCATCTCATGTCTTCACTGCTTCAGATTCAATGTGTAACATAAATATTACTAAATATTTAACACATAATGAGCTAAATCCCAAACATTAAACTTTAAACACATTGATATTATCTTGTGCACTCTTTCAACTTTGACTTAACATGCACCATCAATCTTTTATACATAGCTCAATTTATAACAATGCTAAATACCTATCTCTTTGATCTCTTAACTTTAATGCACACTATTGATCTCAATCAATACAAAAACTTGATCACCATTAGATATTATAATAATCTTGATCTTTATCTCTCCTTGTCATTAAACTTTGAATATTTGTCCTCATTTCACTCAACACACATGGTTGATCTTAATCTATACGATCATCTGTGCATCATTGGATCTTCATTTGGTCCTAATATTTAACTCTATTAACAAATGAAAACTTTGACTTCTTTAACTTTTAAATTTTATATCTTCACTATATGATTTCCCATGACCCATTAGATATCCATTTGGTCTTGTTCTTTAACATTGTGCAAAATAGACTATGGGCACCATTGCCATCTACTTGGAAGGACAACTTTGCACCTACATATCTTTTACTTTGCTCAAGCACAAGTTCTAAAAATTGGAACATATGATATCCTCACATAGGAGAAACTAAAAATATAAAAATACTCTCCTCAATCCCTCACACATGTGAGATATAATGACATTAAAATGCCTCCTTGGATTTATCAATTCACAGAGCCAACTATGTCAAGTATTATTTGGAAAGACCAACTTTACACATACATACCTTTCATTGTGCTTCATAGCTTGACCTAAAAGTTAGAAAAAATAAACCATGCACAAAAATTAACAAACCCATATGATCACCTTCTCCTGAAACATCCACATGTGTGTGATATGCCACCATTAAAATTCCTACTCAACTTTTCTTTCCACACTGTAAATTTGACTATGGGAAAACATTATTAAAATGCTTGAGAGCCAACTTTTCACCTCCATTTATTTTATTAGGATTCATTTCTAGAATTGAGATTTTATGCATAGAAACTAGGGACTAATGTTATCATAACCATATGACCAACTCCCCATGAGTCATCTACATGTGGTAATTATGATTTCATCAAACTATTTACTCAAATTTTCTACCATTGGACCCAAAATGTATAGATGAGAACAATGATGAGCCAAGTAAATTACACTCATGCACACAAGCACTTAAAGTATCCTTAACTATTGATAAGACCCCTTTCACATGTTAAAAATCCATACTCATCCCTGAACATTTATAATCATTCCAAAACTAAAGATCAACCAAGCCTTCTTTGAGCATACTAGGAATAACACATTACACACTTTGTCATTATCACTTAGACTCTCAAGGCATTTTATCCACTCACTTCTACACATTCATGAAATCACCATGACATAATTTATAACTCTCCAATAATATCTCCCTTTTTCATTGATGTCAATACCCATCAATACATAACTCACCTTTCTCTTCTCTCTACAAGCATTCTCACAACAAGAACTTTCTCCCCCTTTGACATAATGACAAATTAGGCACCAAGTAATCTTGAGAACCTAAAAATACTACAAATAGGAGAGGACCACCTTGTAAATATGATTCGAACTCCCCCTTACCTTGATCCTACCTCTTCTTGCCTTGACAATTTTCTCTTGCTTCATGCCAACACTCTCTTCAATCAAACACTACAACCAATGAAGATAAAACACACAAAAGTAATAAAATTTGATGTAAGTCACCAAGAAATAGCTTAGAGGGACTCCCCCTAAGATATTTGATCCATTTTACCACTTGATCATCTTCATATCACCATACACCATGAGGAACCACCATACATGCTTACTAGCCTCCTCTCTCAAACCACCTTAAGGACTACCAATAGAACTTCATGCCTCACACCAAATAGAAAACATTATTTAAAACAACTTGATCACTCTCCTTGAAATATACATACCTTTCTCTTCTAGATATACTGAGAAAAAATCACTCTTATTCACACTAGGCCTATCTAGTCTCCTTATAGCCCCAATTGGAACTTTTAGAGTGCACAAATTTTAGTAGACACACTATCAAGAACTAAAACTCCATATCTGGAACACTCCCATACTCCCCCTCAATTACACCAATTTTAATCACCAAGATCATCCTATGCAACATACTTCCTTCACAAACCTACTAGCTAATTATGCCTCCATATTGATAAAAACATTAATAACATGAGGACCACAAACCTTCAAATATCTATGAAGCTTGATTTGATAACCCATTTTTCCCATTAAACTTATTAAGAATCCTTATACCTCAATTCATAAGGCAAACCACTTTTATAGCATAGCCCAAAATCTTAGAATCTTAAAACAATCAAAGTCAAAAAACCTCCTTGTAGTCAACTCCCTCCTTTGAAACTTCTTTCAAACCTAGAGACAACCATTACACACTTATGGGCCAAGATTTGAGCCTCCAGACCTTTGGGAACATTAACTATCTCTAACTTATTTTAGGCCTACTTTCCCTTAAGCCAAAATTGAGAAAATTGAGAGCACTCAAAAAATCTTTAATCAACACAAACAACATCATCAAGACACAAAAATAATTAGATCACATCACAAAGATGTATACAAACCTTTATGAGCATCAAAATCATCTTGGCATTTCATCAATCTCATTATGCCATCTAGAAACACCCATTCTGACCTTGCATCAAAAAGTTCCTTTAGAAATATTTGAAAAAAACTCATTAACTTGTTATTCCCCCTTAACTAAAAACCTTCCTTAATTGGCATTATCATCTTGAGAACACAAAATTACTCCTCCACAAGAAATATGTCTCCTTAAAATAATAGCCAAAGACATCCTACTTCAAAATATCCTAAAATAATGTGAAATCAAGAGTTGCCTAGAACTCCTCATATTTATTCTCCTCCTTGGTCATTTGATACCTGTAGTTATTCTTATTCTTAGGATTAAGATAATAAACATGCTCAAACACTGCAACAATCTAATTTTATTCTATGATTGGATTGATAATACATGGAGACAACATAGATTTATGACATACCTTTTCATCTATAGAATCTTAATTGTAGCTTGGAATCTCATCACTAGATACTGACAATTGATGTTCTTTGAATGATACTTGCTTAGAAATAGTAAGATGTTCACTTGGATACATACCTTAGAACTAGCCTCATCCAACACCTTGATCTTCTCCTTGAACTTGGTCTCTTCATTCTCAACATGAGTAGATAATGAGACCTCTTAGAACTTTTCAACTTTTGTAGCTTTCTCCACCATAGCAATCAAATTACTTGGACCTACAAATCTATCATGACTTACACTTACCACTTTTGGTCTCTATGAGTTAACTTGCCTTCTTTATTGCACTCTAAGAGCCTAATTAAACACATTATGTATTGTATACCTTTGCTTGCAATGTCTATCAATGTGACCTCTCTGTTGACATTTGAAGCACACTATACCTTTTGTAAGAAATGTATCTTGCCTTACCTTATTTGGATATAAATTTACAATGTGTCCTATGTCATGAAAAATGAAAAAACCTCCTCTTTTTTAATAGGACTCACCTTATCTAACCTTATATGGACAATGGTTTGAAAAGTGTCCCATATCAAGATAGTTAAAGCACTTAATTATGTTCACACCTTTTGACTGATGACCAACATCATAGTTCCATGTAAACTCATTTCTAATAGGTCTCTCGCATTATCTATCCCTATGACCAAATTGATTAAATGTGTAATAGTAACCATTAAATCTTGCATACCTCATAGCATTTAGTTGTATGATCTGATTTGTCTTTATTTTTCCAGTACCTTCATTCCTTGTCTGATGATTTGTCTTCAAAGTATGATTGTCCTAGTTCACATTAGTCTTCAACTTGTCTTGAGTTACATTATTTTGTTATTATTCATATCCAACACTAGTTATATTATGAGAATTCTTTTGAGCACTTACAATATTATCTAGATCACATCATCTCTTTTTAAACCTCAAAAATGTCTTCACCTTAATGTATGTCTTCTATAACTTAGATTTTAAAGACTCATTTTCAGAAACATACCTTAAACATTCATCATCTTTAGCTTTTAGGCTTATAGATAGGATTTATAATTGACAACTAAGAACAATAATAATACTAAATTTAATGATTTATGATCCAACCTTCACATTGGGGGAGATAATTAGTACAAGGTTGTGAGAACAAATGTTTAAGAAATACAAGAGGCCTATGGGTGACCATTTATAAATGATTTCATATCTATTGGATGTAGTCATGGGAAACATATATATTCACAATGGATCACTCTAGATCCCCTCCATAGATTTCATTAAGAATAGAGCATGTGATTGCTTCTCCTTTCTGTACATCTATCCATATATAAAGAACATAGTCAAAATTGATAAAAATGTATATCCAAAAATATGGAGATCACTACACAAACATCCCCAGCTCAAGGTATTACAAATTATTAGCAATATACTCAACCAAGGGGAGATTATTGTATTTATATTTATTATATGGTTATCATGGGAATTAGGAACAAGGTTTCCCCATTACATCTCCCCAATTTTGTCCTATACAAACTAATTAAGAAAGACATTACTTACCATTTATGGTGGATTACCAACAAAGACATGAATATGGTGTATTTCACAACTCTTCTCTAATGATCAGAAGTATGGTGATATACAAACTAAAATTATTCCAAAGAGGTTGGCAAGGCTAGGGAATACTATTCATTGGTTAATCTGACACATAAAGATTAGGATCTTTATGGCCTAATCTAGAAGCACATAAAAGGCATGGGCATCCCATACCAAGATGAACCTTATGACCATGAATTAATATTTTTTAATGTGAAGGATGACATCAAGGTTCTATAGAGAGCAAAGGTTGTTAGTTTGATGGAGAAGTTATTGAGAATTATTTAGGGAGAAATTACTTTAACAATTATAGAAGCATCCATTAGGATTATAAAACTAAGAGAATGGGAAGTGATATAATCTAGAACTCTTGGCCTCACTAGCAACCATTAGGTCAAGAAATGCCTCAAACACTACCACCTATTATGAGAGTTATAAAGCAAGATTAGGGTGTGGAAAAAATTCTAATGGTCTCTAGTGAAAAACATGGAGAGCCATCTCAGACACCACCACTTTCTATGAGGGTTGTAAAGCAAGATCAAGAGGTTAAATAACTTATAGTTTCTATTAGTGGACCCAAAGGACAAGAGGAGACAATTTATATTGATTATTATGATTCAAATGAAGAGGACATTGTTATCACTTCCTCAAGTCTAATTGGTACAAGCATAGATGTTTCTCATTATTCTACTTAGTAGACTTCCCTCCCAACTAGTAGAACCATAATTTGCTATAAGATAAATATTAGAGTTCATAGAACCCATACAAAGGAAATTATTGAAGCTCCACTTCAAGAAGGACCAGTAGACCCTCGATAAGCATCCATCCAGAGAAAACCTAAGGATGAAGAGGAGGATGAGGAACTATAGAAGGTTAAAATCCTAAGTGTTCAAGGATTAAAAATAAAAGCACCACTTCATGAGAGTGGCAAGTTAGGTAAGGAATTTGATGCTTCAACTATCACAATCCCTATTATCTATACCATCCCTTTGATTTATATTATTTGTTTTACTACTGTTGTTTCATTTTCTACTAGTGTCTCTAGCATGAGTTTGATTTCCTTTGTCCCAATTATTTTTGGTATTATTATATTGTCAACAAGTCCTATTAATTGCACCACTCCCTTGGTTTTGACAATTCTAGTTATTTCTAGTGTTGGGCTTGTTTCCCCAACCCCTATTTCCTCCACTTCCACTATTTCCACTCCAACAACCATTTCCCTTGTTATTTTCAAGACTAAAAAAAATCATTTTGAAAAAACAAAGGAGATGTGGCAAGGGCCCAGTTACATATTTCCTCAACTGAATTAGGTGTACCAATGCCTTCTTCAAGTCCTACCCAATCCATTTTTATTATTTAGATGAATAAATTTGTAAATAAGAATCAAGTGTATATATTCCATCTAATGCCCTAGTTTGGTGGTATTAAGTGGTCCAATATTGATTGGACATCATTACCAAACCCTTTAAATGAAAAACCTTTGAGGTAATCTTTAGGGGACCTTATGTCTGAGACTATGGATAAGGACACTCACCTAATTGACTCCACTTACTTGGTGGTTCCTTAATGGGATACTGACATAAAATCATAAGCTTCCTAAAATCACAATATTAAAATAATTTAGCTTCCTTTGGTGAGTTCCATATTTGAAAAATCCACATAGACCATCTAAAGAGTCAAAATTATGAAGATAGAGGATGAATCTAGAAAGGACATAGTTTTGTAAAAGAGATAATATGTCTTCCCTTTGTAAAAAAGGAAGAACAATAGGCTCTATGAGTCCCCCTATAATGAATATTTCAAGTCCTACTTTAAGATGCAAGTAGAAGCTTTGATAAATAAAAATGAGGGGACTAAATAGGTTAGGAGGGAGCTAGAACAAGAGCTATAATAAGTAAGGGAATAATAACAAGTTTTTCATATCCTTGTGTAAATTAAAAATAATGTTCAGAACACAACCCTTAGATTATATAATGTTTTGGATGTTATTTATTCAATGAGGGATGAATTAGCTCCTCATATTATTGAAACATATAATTTTTTTAATTATTCACATGAATATGAAAACAAATTTAAATTTATTATTTTATATACAACCAATAAGGATTATATCCATTTTAACTTGATGACACCATTGGAGGCGTCTAATACCCTCAATTTGGTTTCAATCCAGATGTAAGAGGCTTATGATAGGTTTCAACTAAAAAAGGCTTAATACCAAAGTTTATAGAGCAATAAAAACTATTTTTTCATATTTTTCATGAGTTGAAGCTTTCTCAAGATAGAGACTCTATAGGCTAGTTAATAAGTTGAGCCCATTTTGACCAGTTACTTTAACAAGCTTTTGCCAATTTAAATCAAAGTATTTAATGGCTAGCATTGAAATAAATTAAATAAAATCTCAATTTTGTAAGGAAGAAGGTTATAGAAATAGATATTTTTAGGTGTGTTTTAGAGCCACCAAGGTTGAACATGCACAATTAATGGCATAGGTAATTAGGGTATATCGGCCACCTATTTTGAACATTAAAATCATTAGGTTTTAGCATGGGGCCAGTTTTAAATATTAATAGGAGTTAGAAGCAAATAAAAGGTGGATATGGCCCCACCATCTAGTTTAACTCAGTTGACCACTCTTGTTCCTCTTATTACTTTGGATTCAACTATGCAACCATCAACCTCGACTAAACCTTAGTTTTTTAGGCCGATTTTATGTGAATTTTGCAAGAAGAATTGATAGATGAAACTAAAGTAATTTTATATGTCATATGCATGTAACAATAAACTATATACCTTTCAAATCATGCACACTTTTCATTGTGTTATGATTTAATATATTTTGGAGATAAATTTGTGATCAACTATAATTGTACCTATAAGCATTGCATCAATTAGAACTCATTTTATAATTATAGACTTGTAACTTAGAATTTTACATGGATTTGAGGGATGAGGTATCCCATCCCCAAATATATATATTCATGTAAACCCCTCTTTTCCAAGGGTTGGAAAAGTATCAATACAAGAATAAATCTTTTGATCCTCATGCAACTATGTTGATGTTTTTCCATTCTAATTTTATGTAATTAGAATTGTTTTTTTCTTTGGTTATTTGATTAAGAAATTTTAAGTGTGAAAAAGTTATGAATGATTCCTTATTTTTATTATTTATATATTATAACTTAATATATGCAATAGTTATTAGATGATTATAAAGTATCATTGATTTTATGCAATTAGGTAGACTATTTCAATTCTATGAGTGTGATTAAGTGTTTTATTTGATATAAATTTATAGGTATGAGCCATAACTAATTTATATACCTCTCTAATCTGATCTATAATCTATCTAATAAGAGTGTGAATAAAAACACTAATTTTGGAAACCTTTAGTAGAGATCTTAGAGTTTACCATAGTAGTTATTCCCTGTATCCCCTTGTTGTGTTTGCATGTGAGTGTCCAATAATTATTAGCTACAAACATTGGTATTAAAACACTTATCCACAAAAATACTAGCGATAAATTTATCATTCTTTGAATAACATATCTTTATATTTTCCCTACCTTTTCCTCTTTTTTATATTTTTTTATTAAAATATACCTACTTTAGAATAAGATCCATCCATCTAACTCAAATAGGTTTTAATATTATTCTAGGTTTCATTCATACACACCCAATTAACAACATTCATGCCCATCATATTTTTCTACCACCTGGTTGTTTAACCCATACTTGAAACTCATGCCCTAGAATGGAGTTTACCTCCATTGAGATCCTAAAATGTGAGAGGATACTGCGTTAAATATAGGGGTGTGCATAAGACCCACATCAATAGTATAAATACATAATGGATAGCTAAATTGAACATAAGGAGAGATGAAAGAGATTTAGACAATTGAAATTAGGTATTATATATAAAATATGATGACATTCAAATATGCATCTATTTTATTATCCTTTAAATTATATATATATATACTTTTAAGGTATTTGAGAGTGCTTTTTGACTTGTAGGAGTTATAATACAAATTCTAGGTTTTGGAGGGTCCTATAAGATTTTATCTATATCCAAATCTTAGAGCTTTAGGATTCAAGTTAGACATCATAGGAGATATGAAGGTTGTATGAAGAAACACATTTCTCAAAATGTACCATGAGTCAATCACAAACCATTCATGGCAAACTCCTTTAGGCGTACACTCAAGGAGAATTATGTGTGGAAAATACCTTATAATATAAACAATTAGTAAATGATAAAGATGAAAAATATTAGGGGTATAAATATGCCCCACCTGAATCTCACCATGTATTTCAATAGTGTAACTAGGGATGGTGATTTTGTAAATATACATAGTAACACTAAAGAGCATAATTGAAAATAAATTTTGAAATAACTACAAGTATATGAATAACTTAAATGCATACCTTGACTTGTATTTTTGATTAATGATGCATGAAAATAATATACTCTTAATTATCGAGGGTGTATGATGAATATAGGGAAAAAGGCTATTTAGAGCTAAATTTATTTCTCACATAAAGATACATCATCCTAAAATTTTAAAAAAAAATCAAGATTGGAATTTCTAATAATATTTTTTATATGATGAATAAGAATATGATAGTACAACCACTCATAAGGGTAAACTATAGACCATAGATTAAAGAGATGAATCTCACATTTATGAAAAAAGGGTTTTTTTGTCTAGTGGATGTTTAAAAAAGCATAAATATACAAAGATAAAAATAAATTATATCAATGTTTTCATACATATGATGGTAAAAAATGGGTGCATATTAAATAATATTAAAGGAAGGTTGTAAAACCCATTAAAAATTGAAATTTGAGATTGATAAGGATAAATTATAACCATAAGATCCAAGGGAAAAAATAACAAAATGATTTTAAAAATATTTGATGTAAAATAAGTGGAAATCCAAATAAAACAAAGTGGATCAAAGTGGTTGTAAAACATTATGAGTAACATAACTGAAACCCAAAATCCAAAAAAAGGGGATTGAAAAAGAATGTAAAATTATAAATATTTATCATATGAATAGTGTAAACTTCTATCATAGAAGGACTTGCAATAAATATAAGTAAGGATTTTAATGAGTGAAATTTGAAAATCAATGCTTGTGCTAAAGAAAAATGTAGGAAGATGCAACCATCTAGAAGAATAATCATAATGACAAAGGCAATGAAGATATGAAAAATGATGGGATTTTTTTAAAAAGACCTAGAATTATTCACTAATGTATTAAAATTAAACTCACAATCTTAAAATTCAATATGTTTTGTAAATGAAAGAAAAGATTCAAATTTGAGAAAAATGGATAGAAAATGGGAATATAAAGAAGAGTGTAAATATAAGATAAAATCAATACCCATTAATGGGATAGTGGGAAATATAATATGGAGATAAAAGGATTCAACACACCATAAGGGTGATTTACAAATCATTGGCATAAATAAAACACTCTAATCAACTAGGTAAGGTTAATATCTTTTGACATCAAGTAGTTATATAACCCAACCTATCAAGTGCAAGCTTGATCTAACAAGATACCTATAAATATATTACCATGAATTGCATGAAATTTTAAAGGTACCTTACCTTACTAGAATATTTTCCCCATTCTTCAAGAACCCTTATAGAGTTATTAGTCTTCTATGAAAAATGGGTACTTAAATGAAAAATTAGGTGGAAAAATAATGTAAGAAGATATAGATAAGTTATGAGTTAATGAGACCTCCTACCCTAGTCTATTATCCCATTGAACCTCAAGGTACCTTGAATATAACATAAGACCAATTATGGAGTTTGATATTTAACTAGAATATGGGGTGTGCCATAAATATCACATATTTTGGTGTGATCTAACTTTTAAGATATTAATTTTCAATTTAATCTTCCCTTTTTTATAATTTTAATTTTAATTTTTTTTGTTTTTATATTTTCGTCCTCTATATAGACTAGAAAAAAATTAAAATGGATGCTAGAAATGACTAACACAAAATATTATACATGTAGTCACTACAGAGGATAACCTAATTACAAGTACACCTAAATACTCCTATATTTCCACCTTAGAAAATGCTAAAATATCATAACTAAATCAATTGGGCCTCAAGTGAAAAGATAGAGAAAGATGGGGATCATGGAAGATACATCCATGTGAAAAGGTGATATAATGAAGATATGCTTGTAGCTGACCACAATAAGGGAGATTTTTTCTTCAAAAGTGACTAGGTAAAAGAGGGGATCTAATATTACATGGTGGAGACACCTAAATTTCATTTAGTGTCAAAATGCACCTAAAATATATTAATAATTATTCTTAAAATAATTCATCACATCTCCCTCCACATTTAAATAATTGAATAAGTTAAATTAATCAATTACGCACACTTTAAATCCTTATTTTAAATATAAAATTGGGATTTTCCATCACATCTAACATATTCCACCTTTTTATCCCTCATCCCAACCAAACTGATAACTTTTTAAACCTCCTATGACTCATCCCCTGAGTTATCAAAAAATTTGACTTAGTCTTGCTAACTCAATTAATCAATCTCATGCTTATCTCAACCACTTTAAATGGTCTTCATCTTTATGGGTGAGGACTCATTAGGCACTATTGATTATTTCAATAATTTAATAAATCCAAATAATCCTCCATCATTGGATCTTCATCAAAAAATCTATAAACAAACGTGAAAACCTTCATTTTCAAAGGTCCTAAAATCAAAACCTAACAAATCCAAACTTATGATAATGAAGTTATATTCAAAATAGAATCCAATTTAATCAAAACATATAAAAACTCCTTTTTACACCAAAATTCTGCCCATTCTCATTTACATTGAAGAGTGAGCACCACATTTTCAAAGAGTAAATCAAGTTTACATCACAATAGAGAAAGGTTGCACATTTGAAGCATAAAGTTTGTGTATATTTGTTTTATTTTATTTTTTTTTCTATCTTAGGTTGAATTTATCTTAGATTAAGATTAGTTGATTTCTTATAATTTGTAAATTTTGTTCACACATTTTTGGCATGCATGTTAGGACCTTCCCTCATCTTTTCATATTTTTATCATCATATTTACATTTAGAAAACACTTTCTCATTTGATTTTTGTTATGTTTATTTAATATTTTATTTTCAAGTGTTGGTATAAGCTATAGGTTATTATCAGGAATTTTATATTTGACTATATATTTCCACTACATAAATACAAATTAAGAAGCATCAATAGTGAAATTGTAGGTCTTAGCAGCAAAATTGTTTAACTAAGTAGCAAAATTATTATGTTAGTCCTTTTGTGTTTTATGTTCTATGTCTATAGTTTCAATAATTAATTCATTATAAAAAATCAAAATCAACATCTCCAATGATGAATTAATCATCCTCAATAGTGAATTCATCTTTTTGTGTAGCAAATTTGTCTTTTTAAGCAACAAAATTGTCCTTCCTAGAAGTGAATTCATCTTTCTATGTATTCAATTCATCATTTTAGGAAGAGAAATCATCCTATAGGGAAGTAAAATAATTTTGTAAGCACAAATTTATTTATTTTCTAATTTTTATATTTTGTTTTTTTCCTATGATTATTTTATCACAATTTTGCTTTCATGTCTTTCTGTATAACTATGAATTTTTCATAAAGAAGTATTTTTGCATCATTTTTTTGGTTTTTGCTTATCTTATTACAGTTTGCCTTGATCCAATCCTATGTAAACATTATAAAAAAAAAATTCATAATGCCTGTCAAATATAATTAGCAAAAAGGATTAAAAAAATCAATTTCTTTTATTAATGCTTTCAATCATGTTCTTGACATTTTTAGTAATTACATCTCATTTTATTTCAGCATTTTATTTGTAATTATGCAAATTACATATGCTCTTCCCTTGGAGTCAAATTGGTGATGATACATGGGAATCAAAAATATTTACAGAATTTTCTTTGTTATCTAAGGCATGCCTGTGTATTCTCTTTCCTTAGCATCACATTGGTGATGATACTTAGAAATTAGAAATGGATACTTATTTTTTCTTTTCTTTTTTAGGGTCTCTATTAGCCATGGATTTCACCACCATGTAATAGTCCAAACCCCATTTACCAGTGGGGTATATAAATAAAGATCCATATATTTCAATTGCCTAAGTAGCTATGTGTTTTAAGTACACCTTGATGTGAGGGGTTTTCATGCTCTAATACCTAGGGTTTCAATAACTACCTTAAAATATAATATCATCGATTATTAACACACAAAGACCTCTATGATTGTGTTGGTCACTTTGGAATAAGACCCAATAGTTTACATCTAATTTATATATTTCTCCATGATCTCCCCCCCCCTACATAATCTTGTTTAAACCTTAAGCCTAGGATAACCTCTTTTTTCATTTGACTTTGATGCATCAGTTAACAATTAGCACTAAGAAGCTACCTTCCACACACACTCAAAACCAGACTCAGTAAACCATGGGAATGGAAATATCCTCCATGGTTAGTGACTTTAAATATTAGGATGTAATTTATAGTATGGATGAATTGGTGATATCATAAGTTTAAATAGTTCATGACTTTCATCTTAGTTTTCACCTTTTATGTGCATTTTTTCTTGACTATTTAGAATAAAAATTTGTTTTTTATTTTTATTGTGTTTAAAAGGTGTATTTATTATTTTAAGTAGATAATAAGAGGAATTTAATTACTAAATAATAATTCAAATTCAATTCTAAAACCATTCCATCATACATCAAGTTGATCTAGCAACATAATCATGAAAGCACATACATCCAACACATGAATAAGAGCATAAATCACATGAATAAGAGCATAAATCACATGAAGACATCATATATGTGGGAAAACCTCATGGGGGATAAAACCCACTAAAACCTATAATATTTAATATATTATTATAATAACAACATATATATTTAGTTACATACCCATCCCACAAGGAGCTATAACCCCTATCTAGCTGAGCACCTAGATAACTAGACTTTTGTAAGCTTCACCTTGTAGGGAGGAACCAACCACCTAAGAAACCAATCACCCACTTAGATACCTTGAAATTTATATCACCTTAAATATATATTTATACTCTTCAACTAAGGATTACCTCATTTTTTTCACTCTTCACCCTTTAATCTCTCTCGAATAACCTTTAGGGCTTACTCGCTTAACTAGCCTCTTCTAGGCTTAGTAGGTCTAATGACATGTGCATCCTCCTTTACCAAATTGATCATATATGCATGACTAATATTATTCAACCTCTAATGGTACTTAATAACCTATAACTTCTCTTTCAAATGTTATCTCTTTTTCTTGGCTCCACACATGCTTAACTAGCTCAAATAGGCCAATTAGGCCTTGTATTTATACCATACTCTTCCTCTAACCCATATTAGTTGGCCAAGATACTCCACCCACTTGGATCACACTAAAAATAGGTTCATATATACATTATATATGAGAAATACACACTTAATATATTTTCCATTAACTCATTATCCTAAAACCACCATTAGGACTTAATGAGACCTAAAGCAATTTAGGCCTACACAAGCACATGTTACCACTTTCACTCATTGGTTCATCTTTACCTTCCAAAAATGTTTAAAACATGTCAAAAATGACTTAAATATACACATTCAAATATCACCTTGATTCCATTCCACTTATAACTCCATTTCATACCTTTAACCAAGTCATTAGGTCTCCTCGCTCATTAGGCCTAGAAACATAGAAAACACTATCTTCTAGAACTGAAGCATACTATCACTTTTCTCTCATAACCATATGATTAAATCACATGGATGTAACATGTAATACCTCTTCAAAACCTCCTTGTGTAGACATATAAAATTTTCCACCAATGAATTTATACCTGACTTTAGAGAAATTCTTACTAACCTCTAAAAATATAGCCTAAGAATCTCTAAGAGTCTCCAATTTGGCTTCATAACCATGAAAATAAATCAATTTAGCCCATAAAAATTTTAAATTAAACAAATAGACAAATCATTTAATTCAATATCTTGAAAATGTTCAAAATACCTAACAATAATTAACTAACATCAAATCCTAATCAAGGCCTAATTGAATTCATCCATGAGAAAATATGAAATATCCCCTATTTTCCTTCAAATTCAGAAACTAAATATTTTGGATTGCTTTTCTGTATTTTACCCTTTTTGATGTTTTAGCATGAATAAAGATGCGATTTTGGAGATAAATTCAAATGAATAAATAAACCACAGTATAAAGTTTCAACTGGCTAATCAATGAACTTATTATTCTTTTGGACAATTACAATATCAAGCCTCTATGATGAAAATAAAAATAGCACAAATATGGTCTCAAAAACCTAATTTTTCCACAAACTAGAAATAAACCTTGGATCTGCGTGGATCTGGTCACTGTGTCAAAAACACAGTCACTGACGTCAGTTATACTGTCGTCATCAATCGATGTCGGTTGACCACTCTGCTAACGTCAGTCTTCAGTCAACTGATGTTGGTCTCTATAGTCTACAACTTTGAATGGCACCCTTCTTTAATCTATGATTTGGCTAGTATGGCTTGGTACTGATCTATGTGGATTCTGTATAGTGTTGAAATATAGTATAGCATAGCCTATATGCTGGACCCCTGATCTGAAGATCTATATTTTTCTAAATCAAAAACTAATGAAATAAATACCTAGAAACCTCTATATTTTGTCCTTTCCAGCCACTGATTTATCAAAGCAAATGACTGTTGAAACCCCAGATCTGATCAATAAGCTCAATATGAATTTTGTCATGAATCCACCCTTGAAAAGAGCTAGGTTTTCATCCAACTCTTCTCCAATCTGTTGAAGGTTTTCATCCTCAGAGATTTAGCCAAATCAAAGATTCAAGCTTCACAATAATGCATCAAAATTTTTAAGCAACAAAAAGATGAAAATTACTTTGCCCTCAACTTCTTTTAAAGGCTCCCAAGAATCTTATAGAAGAAGCCAACTTATTTAATATTTTATTTCCATATTAATTAATTAAAGTCATCCTTTTGAAGTAATATTAATTTTTGGACAACTTAAATTAATTAAATCACTTTATCATAAATTTGGGGACATTACAGTCCTCCCTTCTTGGAGATTGCTTGTCCTCAAGCAATTCACCCCTGATACCCAACACTAACTTCCATGATCCCATATCATTCTTAGAAATTTGCAAACTCTACTATCTGAAACACTATGCTATAAAATATCTGTGAATAAATTCTCCTTATTTCTCCTAGAGAGTAGTGCGATAATTCTCAATATGTAATTAACAAACTCACCATCACATACCTTAGTCTTTGCAAAAGACCATTGCACTAATCTGATTATCATGCTCTCTAAATCCCCATAAGGATGATGACTCATAATTGTGAGTGAAAATGTCATGCAACAAATAGAATCATTTACCTCATCACCCATAAAATGAGTTTCCATCCTGCAAGATGACACCTCCTTAGGTCCTCCATCTAGCGTTGCCCTCAAGATAGTCTTCTTTCCCCCAAAAAGGAACTCCAATTGCATACGGTGGTGATTAATAATGTAATGCCCAATACCTTATAACCACTGCATGCCCAAGACCACATCATAATCCTCTAAAGGAAGCACATAAAAATCATCAGTCAGAGTGTAATCCCCCATCTCAATACTAAGCTATGAAATTTGTTTTGTACAACCCAAAACTGCACCATCTACCACCTTTAATCCAAAACCACCAAACTTCTCATACTATAATCCACACCTTTCCACTAATTTCTGGTCAATAAAGTTATGTGTAGCACCTATGTCTACCAAGCTCATGACCCACTTGCCCTTAAGTGTACCTTTCAACTGAAAGGCATGAAAGTTAGGATAACTGGAGAGGGTAGCCATAATTACTTTAGCTGACGCCAAAGGCTCAGGGGTGTCTAACTCCAACTGTGTCTGAACCTACTCAACATCTTCTGTATTATCCTCAATGTCAGTATCAAGAACCTCCTCATCCCATAACTCAGAAGTCACCTCAATCAAATGAACCTTTCCTTTACCCATGCAATGGTGTCCTGGTTCCCATGGATCTTTGTAGGAAAACCATAACTTTTTCCTTCTCAAATCATTCCTCATCTCCTGATTCATCCAAGGGTTTATAGAAGATGACCCTTCTTTATTTTGTGGTGTGTTGGCCTTCTGTGTAGGCTGAGAGTCCATGAATGGTTTCTTATCTACTTGATAAGAAGTGGGAACAGTATCCAATCTCAATGTCACATTAATGGCATCCTTAAGAGTGGCTGGTTGGAAAGCACATACCAGTCCCTTAAGTCTATCATGTAATCCCTCAATGAATAACATCACACTATGCCTCTGGGGCATATTAGGTACTATAACTACAATACGCTAAAACTCATTAACATATGCTTCTACCTATCTAGTCTGTCTAAGATGTGCCAACTCTCTATAGTAGAGCTCCATGTCCTTATGATCAAACTGGGTAATGAGTCGTTTAGTGAACTCTGCATAGGAATGAATTAAGGCATGATCCTAGGTGACCAATCCATGATGCCACCAATCTTAGGCAACCCCATCTAAATGTAAGATAGTAAACTAAATAGCTTCATGCTCAGGCATGGGTCTTAAGGATAGATATATGTCCAACTTGTGCACCCAAGCACGTGCACTCGTATTACCCATACCATCATATGTAGCCAACGTGATCTTCCCAGTAGATCGATTGAGGTCATAGTTCTATTGCTAGGGTGGTCTATGACCATGATCTCCTCTAAATCTAGCTGCATATCTACACTATTCACAATACTGAGGAAGAGGAAAGACTTCCCAAACCTCCAGAGGTAGAGCTCTCCACTCAGCAGTGACCGCCAAAACTAACTCCTGAAATCCAACCTTGGGTGGTTCCACCTGCACTGGTTGTTCACCTAGTATGAACTAGGGAAGCAATGGCCTATTTGGAGTAGGCGTATGATGGTGATGTCACCTGGAGGAATGATGGGAGCTCCCAACTAAAGAATGGGACTAATGACTATGCTGACTGGACTGATGGCTATGATGACTACCTGTCACTGAAACTGATCTATTCCTCTTGCCTCTATGTCTATCCACCTTCAAATGTTCCATGGTATCCTATAATCAATCTAAAGCCTGAACAATCATGGGCTGAGTAGTGATGAGAGTCCTCATCATCTCTCTCTCTACCTCATCCTAATTTCTTTGAGCATCCCCCTATTCTTCTGCCATGATAGGTTCCTATTCTATACCCAACTCAAGCTCGTACTGAGCTCTTTTGTGTGTAAAGTATCTATGGGTTATATCAAATCTTCCCAGATGCATAAAGATAAAATATATTCACCCCTACAGGCTGGCAAGATGCTTGGCTCTGATACCACTGAAATATCCCCTATTTTCCTTTAAATTCAAAAACTAAATATTTTGGATTGATTTTCTTTATTTTACCCTTTTTGATGTTTTAGCATGAATAAAGATGTGATTTTGGAGATAAATTCAAATGAATAAATAAACTGTAGTATAAAGTTTCAACTGGCTAATCAATGAACTTATTATTCTTCTAGCCAATTACAATATCAAGCCTCTATCATGCAAATAAAAATAACACAAATATGGTCTCAAAAACTTGATTTTTTTACAAACTGGAAATAAACCTTAGATCTACATGGATTTGGTCGCTATGTCAAAAACACAATCACCGATGTCAGTTATACTACCATCATTGGTCGATGTCGATTGACCACTCTGCCAATGTCAGTCTTCAGTCAGTCGATGTTAGTCTCTATGGCCTGCAACTGTGAATGGTGCCCTTCTTCAATATGTGATTCAACTGGTATGGCCTGGTACTGATCTATGTAGATTCCATATAGCGGTGAAATATAGTATATCACAGCCTATATGCTAGACCCCTAATCTGAAGATCTATATTTTTCTAAATCAAAAACTAATGAAATAAATACCTAGAAACCTCTGTATTTTATCCTTTCCAGCCATTGATTTATCGAAGCAAATGACTGTTGAAACCCCAAATCTAATCAATAAGCTCGATATGAATTCTATCACGAATCCACCCTTGAAAAGAGCTAGGTTTTTGTCCAACTCTTCTCCAATCTACTGAAGGTTTTCATCCTCAGAGATTTAGCTGAATCAGAGATTCAATCTTTGCAATAATGCATCAAAATTTTTAAGCAACAAAAAGATGAAAATTTCTTTGCCCTCAACTTCTTTTAAAGGCTCCCAGGTTTCTTCTAGAAGAAGCCAACTTATTTAATATTTTATTTCCATATTAATTAAAATTAATTAATTAAAGTCATCCTTTTGAAGTAATATTAATTTTTGGACAACTTAAATTAATTAAATCACTTTATCATAAATTTGGGGACATTACAAAATAAATCAATTATCAAAAATGAAAATTCAATAAATATCCTAAAGATCATCTTATAAGCTAATCATGACCTTTTGTGAGTTGTCCAAATGAAAAATATCTCAAAGTACACCTATTCATTCTAATCATGAGATTTTGGAAACCTATTAACCCTATTAGGATTAGCTAAGCCAACCAAGGTTAAGATTTAACCCATTCCAAAGTTGATTTCAAAGTCCTTTAAAAGCAAGCTTATAGCTCCTCATTTGGAGAGCTTGTAACATATTAGAGTTATAATGTAGGATTTGATTTATGAAGCATATGCATAATGTTATAATGCCAAAATAAATCTAAGATGTATCAAGAAAAAACATGAACATGATGCCAAGAGGAGGTGGAGATAGTCAAGCCCCATTGATGAAGAGCTTTTGAGCATAATCTGAGCAAGCCAATGAAGAAGTCTCTTGGAGAAATAAAGGAAGGTAAGGAAGTTATAATTTATTTGAATTTTAGTTGTGTTTTCAATTGGTTTGTTTACTAATCTCCCCTCCATGATTTAGGCCTAGATATGTTATCTTTCTAGTGTGTTGATTTCATCATTTTTGGAACTGATACTATATTAACCTCCTCTTTTGAGTCAAATTCCTTGATCACAGATGGCATGCCCGATGGGACCCAATGCATCCCACATAGAAAGGAGATCATTATGAATATTTTAAATCTTCATTTGGATTCTTGAATATCTATAAAATTAGTTTTATAACCTTGTTTTTGTTAGATTTCATTTTTTTAAACTCTTGGGTTTACATAGTGATCACAGATGGTCAGGTGAAACTATCATACACCTTAACCACCGATGATTTCCTTGACCACCACTGACTCTATGTAACCACTAATGGTTAGGTTTTATGGGATAAATGGACCAAAATATTACATTTTTGTTATTCTTATCATTTCATTCCTTGATTTATCAGTTTCAATATCATTTAAATCTATCAAATAGGTATTACCTTGTAGGGTTTTATCAAATTTCATCTAACCAATCCTAATCTAACATTTTTATTAGGTGTAGTTATGGATTTAGGTCCATAGGTATTTTTCAATAGTCTCTATCAATTGGTGCCAATTCTACTCAACCACTAATGGTTATCTATTTACCGATTGGTAATTATTTCTTAAAACTATTGATTTTCACCTCTGACCATTGATAGTCACTATGTGCAATTAAATCCAAACCCAAGAGAAAAAATTCAAACATCACTTACCCAATCATGAAAGTGCTTAAAAATAGGGGTTACTCTCTTATTTTTGTAGGGTCAAGGTAAAGATTGAACACAAATTTACATGTTTAAATGGTTTCTAAAATTTAAATTTGGTGTTTAAAATGAATTAGGCTAAATTCAAACATTTAGACTTAAGTGTTTAAAATGAACATGGTTGTGTTTTTTGTTTGTTTTTTTTGTCAAAATTCTTTCAAATTTACCAAAGTTCCATGAACCTAACCAGAGCATTTCAATTGGTGCATAAAAATGAACCTAATCAAGTCTAAACATGTCTCAAACTTGCTCACATCGTCTTTTGGGGTGTTTAAAAGAAATCTACTTCATTTTTTATGCCTTGGATGCTTTTTCAAGTTTTTAAAAGTTTCAATCAATGCCAAGGAGCCAAAATTCACAACACATTTTATTTTGGTGCCTTAAAATGAACTTAACATCATTTAGTTTCATGCTTTTGAACATGTTCATTTTCATGCAAATTATTTGTTGTTTGTTATTTTCACAAAAAATATAGTGCATGTATTCTCTCCCCCCATCCCATATAGGGAGATTATAGGATCAAAAGTGTCTTTCCATTGTGTTTTATTACCTAGTACAGGGCATAGAAAAAATGTTACCTAAGCTCTCCCAAAAACTCACATATTATTTAGTGATCTAAATGCAACATTAATGTCTTTTTACTCATCTTTTATTTTCATACATTTTGGCTTGTGAAGTGGATGTCATTACCTCTCTTAAGTTATTTAGGGAATAATTGACTTAGGGATTCATATCTTAGAATTTTTTAAACCCATATTCATAACGGGTTATACAAATTAGAATCTCTCCACTAGTATGGTGGTTTGAGCAGTTAAACCATCTCTGTTAATGGCAGGTTAAGCTCAGGACATATGATCACTATGGACATTGCACTACACTAATCAAGTAAGGGATGTAGTGATTTTGAAAAGGATAAGACCATTTCAAAATAATTCAATCGAAATGGACTCAATTAATGTGCTTCTTCTCTTGTGTGCATATGTGAAAGTGTGTACACATGGGAACAATCTAGATGGTAAAAAACTTGTAGGTTTTATTCAAACCAAATTTGCCACACCTTGATAGGATTTAGGATGATATACTTGGTTGTATTTTTTTAATTTATTCTTTATTTCTTGGTGTGTTAAAATTAAAACATATCTTGTTTAGACCACATCATGAATGAGTCTTGTGTCTAACATTACTCTATTGTTTGAGGAGGCATTATGCCATCTATTTGACACCTTGATTTAAAATTAGAAAACATTTATATCAAAACATTAAGTGTATAACTTGATTGAGTTGGGTAACATTATGTTTCCCAAATCATTCAAATTCTTGTGCCTTAGAAGTCTTTGAAACATTAACCATTGTCACATATTTTAGGAGTGATAATTATATTATGCTACCTAAATTATTCAAAATACTTGTCTTACCTTGTATCCAAATCATCATTATTTAAACCAATCATTTGAGCCTTGTTGGATCCTTGTTTAGCATAGTCATGCTATTAAAAATTGCTTAGATTGTTGTCATGAAATCCTAGTTTACCTTAGTTGAGTCTTTTATTGACTTTTCTAAGTTTGGATTCAAACATTGATTGATTTCTATTTAGGCCTCAACATGTAGGGGCTAATACATAGATATTTCTATTTTGGGTTGCATAACTTAGGTTAATCCATTACTCAAGTTTGGAAACTTTATTATTTATGCCTTTGTTTGATAGAATATGTCCATCTTCATAGTGCCTTATGTTTACTATTTTTCACCAATCAGATCATGTTTATGTCTAGAATCAAGTGCCTAGTCTTTTCCAAATTGTTCCAAGTTTTTTAGATTAATCATTATCATCATCCTTTGTTTCAAGCCTAGTTTTTAATGGTTTTTGGCAAAAATTCCTAACACAACCTATTTGAGCCTAGATTTTGACTTTGTATTTGGACAAAATACCTAAACAAATTTCCCTTTCCTATTTTAGACCTATTTGGAACACATTTTGAGATTAGAGTTAGCATCTTATTTTTAAGTCATTTTGTTTGACCTTGTTTATGTAAAACATTTAATATTAGACATTTGATGTTATATTATTTTTACCAAATCTTTTCATCAAACGTTTTGGAGATGCAGCTTCACCCTTGACCAAGATAGATCATATTTGAACCCTTTGTATTTTTAGACATATTTTTTTAGAGTTGATAGAACTCTAATCCATATTGTTGTAAAACATTTGTCATTAAATTTGGCCATGGCTCACTATACATCTAGTGGAACTATGTATAATCTAGGATATGAAAATGTTTGCACACAAGAGGACATTGTTCAATACCCTTACAGATATGAAGATGTTTGGGAGATGGATTCTTATCCACCATACCATACTAAAATAGGGGAATAGAGTCAAGATCCTTTGGCCAACTATTTAGTTAGCATGCCTCCTTACATAGAACAAGATCAATAGTAGATAGATCAATATTTGGCTAGTGTACCTTTGATTGTATAAAATTTACAACATCTACCATATTATGGAATAATTCCATCAAACTATTAGGTAAGGCATGACAATTTTGCAAATCTATCAAGAGGGCCTTATAACATGTCTTATCAAAATAATGATTAGGTCTCTTCTAATGATCCTAATGTTATAGTACCAATACCATATTAGGATCTACATATGATTTTCATGAAAATAAACCTTATGGAAGACCATTTAATTTAAATGTAGATAGCATATCAAAAATATCAAGACCTAACACATAACTTTAATAATATGACCATGTTAAAAAAGCCTCTCATTGATTTAATTCCTTCAACAAGATTTTTAATGGAATTGACTAGTTAAGAAAATTAGCATTTAGACCCATTTACAAAAAAAAATTAGTCAAAAACATGTTCAATACCCTGACCATCAAGGAAGTGTCTTATATTTATATGAAGAATAGTGAGTAAAACATAGTAGATAATCCACAAGTAACATCTGATTAAAACCAAAGTGGTGTTAGCACACAAATAAATATCCAACAATAAAATGTGCCTTTAACTAGTACTATTAGTGGTTTACAGATTTAGGGAGTAGGATTTGTACTTCCCAACATCAACCAACTACCTTTAATCCTCAACCAACTATTTTTTCTAGCACCCAACAACAAGGATTAAGTAGTCATCTAATGAACAGTGCCATGTCACAATAGAATGTGATGAATCTTACTCCACCCCAACAAATGATGAGTAATATTCCATAATAACAGGCACCATCCAACCACCCCACATAATAGAGGCAAAACATCTTGCCACCTCAATAGGGGGTAACCAATGCTCCACCTCGCCAGGTATCAATGAACATACCTCTTTCATCATAGACTAATATGCCAATAAAAAACTGAATGATGTCTAAATAATAATGTATAAATATTGGTCAGTGATAGTGCCAATTCTCCAACATGCATCTAATTTCCAATAAGGATTTGTGCAACCAAGAGGTTCCAATGTTCCTAAAATACCTACTAAGCAATAGTTTCCTTTCACATAAAATGTTCCACAAGTTCAAATATAGGGTCTTGTTTCACAAGTTCCCTCTCAATAGCAAGGTTTGATTAGTCAATAACATGTCCCTATTTAACCCTAGTAGGCATAGTATGGCCATATACCACCATCATAACCTCAATATTACCAACATCAAGCCTACATACTCAATCCCAACTAAAATATCACATAACCATATCTTATCTAATCCAACATACCCCATAAAATACCTCCATCATAACCTAATCAAATGTAATCCACTTGTGACTTCTCAACCACTTAACCATCTCCTTAGGATAATATTCACATAAGTTTCCTCAAATAAGAGCTATAACAAATGAAGGATGTAATTGGCACCATTCAAGCTGGGAAACAAACCAAGAAGTTCAAGTTGGGTGATGTGTATTCTTACCCTTTCCTCATGGAGTACTTATAGATACCATTTCCTCTAGGGTATGAACCACCAAAATTTGATAAATATAAGGTAAAAGGTGACCCCAAAGCACATCACATAGAATTTTTTGTCATGTGCTAGCCAATGGCCTATAACAACATATAATTTTTGTTGTTATTTCCAATAAGTCTAGCTAGACAAGCCTTGGAATGGTTCCTAAAGTTACCAATGAATTTACTTTCTAATTTTGATTATCTTCTAGATAAGTTTGTGCAGCACTTCTCTTATTATCTCAATCTTGATATTTCATTGGTAGACTTAACACAAGCAAAATAGAAACTAGGTGAAAGCTTTGAAATATATCTACAGTGATGGAGAGCCCGTGCAAGATGATTTACCCTTAGTCTACTAGATAAACAACTAGCCATTATGTTTACCAAAAATCTACATAGCAAGATATCTTACTATCTAGAGTTTTAGTATGAACATACAATCAAAGAAATCATTGACAAAGGTTTGGTGATCTAACTAGACCTTATTAACAAAGAGATAATTAAACTAACCCCATCAAATAAAAATAATGGCCAAAATAAAAACCACAATAGTGACCAAAATTAACATCCAATCTAAACACAAACATGACAACTGGGATAAGACAATAATAATGATAGACCCAAACAATTCAATCACAACAAGAATGTTGTAGGTAATTGAGCTATAGATTCATGACATGTCAAAATGGTGAAATCACCATCTACTCAACCTATAATACATTTATATATTACTCCCAACCAACAATATTTTTAGTAGTCATAGCATGCATAATGAATACAACCACCTAAACTAGCATAGCCAATGCAACAAACATAATAATCTATGCCTTTGCAAAACCCTCCTCCTCCAAGGAGAATCATGCTTACTCATCATTATTATACTAACCTGGAAATCCCATTGAATCACCTTTTTTTAAACTGTAGTAGCTGACTTGATTAGATGGTCTATTCCAAAATATTAATTTCATGAGGGTGATGACATGCCAGATTGGTACAAGCCAAAATAATTCTATGATTTTCATCAGGTCAATGGCCATAATTTGTAATGTTGTGTATAAATTAGATATTTAATTCAAAATATGTTGGAAAATGGAGAGATTATGTTGGATCATGGAGATTCCACCTCTAATCAAAGCCTTAACATTTATTATAATCCTTTTCCCTAACATAATAACCAACAATGATAACAATAATAATGACAAGTGCAATATCAAAAATAAAAGTAATAATAAGTAAGGCCAAACCAATAGACTCAATGGAACCAACAACAAAATAGACAATTCCAAAACAATGGACAAAACCAAGGTCAAAATAGTGGTAACAACCAATAGACATACCATGTAGTTTCACATGACTACAACTCAGTTGTAGGCCATATTGCAGGAGGTCATGTTACATCTATTTCAATTAATCTAATACCAAGTACCAATTAAACAATACCATTGTTAGTCATAAAAAATCAAATAAATCATTATGGTAATCCTCTCTTAACCTAAGATTGCACACAAACAAACTAACAAGTAGGGATTCCCATGTTATGACCTTATACTGATAACTTATCATTAGCCCATGACCATGCACAAGTGCATCACCAATTGAGACTTATCCTATCTAGTCCCCCCTCCACCATAATATATATAAAAAATGGTCCTTTATCTAATATTGATTGTTGAATCAAAACTTGAGGGTTAAATATTACCATACCATGCCCACAACCATCTTCCACTTCACCCATCATCCAACCAATCACTCTACCTTGAAACAAGCCATTTACCCCTATCCAAGAGAACATTTTTGACATTTTGGAATAATTGTAAAAGACACTCGAATAAATCTCCATTTTAATTTTTTTTTTTTACATCTACTATCCATAAAAACATCTTGATAGAGTTCCTTGGTCAATCCACAATTCCAAATGACATATCTCTTGATAAATTTTAAGATTTGGTTAGACATCTCATTCTAGCCCAATAGGTAACATTCAACCAAAGTGATATGTCATCCCTTGGCCTTCTGTATAATAATCCATTATACATAAAAGTTTACATAAAGAGGCACAAAGTGAAATGTGTCCTCATATATAATGGATTGGGTTTGAATATAGTGTCTCTAAAGCTCATCAAGATTTTTAGGTACACCTCAATAAATCTCTAAGAAAAACAAACCACCATCAAAGCCTACAATAATGAATAATGAGAATCATAAGGAACCATTAGCTTTCTAGTTATCATTGGGAATTTAACCCATGATACACCTTTCCATGTGTTATATCTTGATTTTTCATATATCATGCTTTTAGGTAGACCTTGGTTACACAAAATTTATATAATCCCATCAACATTGCACTAGTGTATTAAGTTCTCTCATTTATGGATGGAGGTTAATATTCTAGGATATTTGATTCTCTATGAGCATTTAAAACATCTAAAGGTTGAGTTCAAGAGCTACAATTACCATTTTGGCATGAATCCAAACACCAAGTAGGACAAAAGGAAAGCTATACTTATTGATTTACCAGAGGCCAATTGTATTGACCTTGATACACTTGATTTACTTTCCCACATGCCACCTCCTAAAATGTCCAATCACTATACTATTTTGGATAATCTCCTAGGAGAATATTTGATGTATGACACCTTTCACATTGAAAAACTTCCATAGAACCTAAAGACCTTTGAAAGACCAAAAGAAAAACCACTCATGTAATGGTAAAGAAAGGGGAAAGGCCATTAGCATAGTCTACCACCTATCATTTTCATATTAGCCTCTAGCCAAGGACAAAACCCTCTCAAAGGTGATGAATCATGGTTATATAGTGATAAACTGGTTGATTGTTACAAGAATGCAAACTATCATATTCCTAATTAGATCATGGAGAATCAAGACTATGGAGGACTCAAGATACATCAATAGGGAAAACTTGAGCCAATTTCTATGACTAAGTACAAAAGAACTTATGCACTTAGATTTAAATAGCTTGGGGTGACCCCATGTATCTTATTTGAGCTCCATCACCAACAACTAATGAAGATGATATCACCAGTGAAGTAGAGTCTAATCATAGCCAATTTGATGACTTATCCTAAACCAATATATTTTATAATAATGTCATTTATACCCTTAGACTAGTCCTCTGACATAGTACACTACCATTATACTATCCCTAACTAATAGACGAGGCCAACAAAAATTAAACATGTCAATTGTTGATTTTCAAAATGATGAGGTCTTATGTCATTTTATAGGCCTTAGGGATAATACTCCACTAGGAAATAATAAATCAAGGTTCTCAATCAAAATAGATCATAAAGCCTATTTTTGAGATCAAGTGAACACCCTTATCTAAAATCAAATCAATAAAACACTGAGTTCACAAAGTGAAAACCTCTTCAAGGTGCTTTATGACCAAGGAAAAAGTAAAGATAAAGGCCAATCTAATAGTGAAAACCTATTTCAAGTGCCACTAGATGGGGGTGTTCAACCTTATTCAAATTTAGACCAAGAACCCACCAATAATTAACTTCTCTATGGGTCTAAATTTAGTGTTGCTAAAGAATAGGCTTTTGAGTGAATCATTTAGGATCACAATAATGATGAACTTACATATGGATTTGAATTTAGTCTTGAAGAACAACAAGTCTTTGATCAAATCATAGAGGAATTTATAACTACATTTGTCACATGTCCATCACTCCCATTGGGTGATTTTTATTCATAATGTCTAGTAAAACTTGAAAAAATAGTCCTAATAGAAGACTCTGACATAACCAACTATTTTAAATCTTTGCCCACTAGTTTTGAAGATGGTTCGACCAAACTAGTGGAGGATATAATAGAGGTAAACATAGGGTCCCCAAATGACCCAAAGTGGATTAAATTAGGTGCATACCTCACTAAGGAGGAGTGTTAAGTTTTTATAACCCTTTTGAGGGAATTTGTAGATATATTTGTAGGGGCATATTCTCACATGCCTGGTTTGGACCCTACCTTGGTTGTTAACCACCTTATGGTACATCCTAATGCCAAACCAATGACATAAAATTACACAAGATGCATCCTCATATTATTGTATTAGTAAATAAAGAATTGTAGAAACTATTAGAAGTGATATTTATTAGGCCAATTGATTATTTTGAATGAATTTAGAATGTTGTGCTAGTCAGTAAAAAGCCAAAAGAAATCATAATCTACACTAATTTCAAAGATATTAACAAAGCTTTCCCTACGGATGACTTTACATTGCTAAACATTGACATGATTTTTAACTTCATAGTGGGTTATGATATGCTTTCACTAATGGATGGATTCTCAAACTATAATCATATCAAAATTGCACCAAAATACCAACACAAAATAGGGTTCACCACTTTATGGGGACCATTTTGTTATCAGGTTATGCCATTTGGTCTTAAGAATATAGGGGTCACCTATCAAATATCCATGATGATCATATTTCATGATATGATGCATGACATTGTTGAAGACTATGTCAATGAGATACTAGGCAAAATAAAGACTAGGGTTGATCATCTAACAATATCGAGGAGGATATTTGAGTAACTACATGAATACAAAGTTAGACTCAACGATAAAAAATGTGTTTTTGGCATCACATCAGGTAAATTTCTTAGTTTCATTATATCTCATTGAGGTATTGAAGTCGATCCAGCTAAAGTATGAGCCATAATAGAAATGTAGCCACCAACCAATTTGAAACAACTCCATAGTTTCCAAGGTAAGATCTAATCCATCAAATGCTTCATATCTCAATTAGCTAACAAGTTCCATCCATTTACACACTTATTGAATAAAGGTGTAACATTTATTTGGGATGATGATTGTCAAAAATATTTTCAACAATTAAAAGACTATCTTGCAAATCCACCATTATTATTGCCTCTTATGCTAGGGAAACCATTCATTTTGTATCTATTAGAAATAAACAAATCCCTATGGGCACTTCTATCTCAACATGATGATAATGGAAAAGAACATGTTGTGTATTATCTAAGTCATACACTGGTATAATATGAACATAATTATACACCCATCAAAAAAACCTATTTATCCATGTTATTTATAGCTCAAAAATTACACCATTATATGTTGAACAATAAGACCATGGTCATTTCAAAATTAGATCTCCTCAAGTATCTACTATCTAAAATAGATTTACAAGTCTATATGGCTAAATTGATCATGCTTTTTGGTGATTTTGAGATAGAATACGTGAACCAAAAAGCTATCAAGGGGCACATTCTTACATATCAACTTGTTAAATCACCCCTTATAGACACAAAACCACTCACATGCTAATTTCTCAATGAATCCATCATGACCATCATTGACACACCTCTTTAGAAGTAATATTGGAAGTTTTATTTTGATGTATCATTCACAGTGCATGGATTGGGGGAAGGCCTTTTGTTTATAACATTATAGAGGGATATAATCCCTAATTCATTCAGAATCAAATTTCCTTATACCAATAACATGGCCAAATACAAAGCACTCAGGGTAGGGCTTTGACAATCAGTACAATGGAATATAAGTCATATAAAGGTTTATGGTGATTCACAATTAATAATCAATTAGGTTACATACCACTTTTAGATCAAAGATGATAAATTGGTTCCCTATAAGGATATGGTCAACACTCTCAAGCAATAGATTATTGACATCTAGTTTGAGCATATACCAAGGGAAAGTAACATAATCATAGATGCAATGGATGCAATTGGATCTTTGATTCAAAAAATAGATACAACTAAGGAATACTAGTTTCTCATTGAAAATATACTAGCACCATCGTGATGGTCTACTATATTGTTGTTCCTAGCTCTACTTGGTATTCTAACCTATATGCCTATTTACATGACCATGTTTTACCACCTAACTTATCCTAAAAACAAATCAAATCCTTCATCCATAATGCCCAATGGTATACCTTACTCGAGCTAACCCTATACCATCATAGTTTTGATAGAACTATGTTTCACTATTTACCATTGATAGAATATATAATAGCATTGCAAGAAGTTCACAAAGGAGTATATGGATCACACATTAGTGGGGTAGTCCTATCCAAAAATATCTTATGTACTAGTTATTATTGTCCAATGATAGATGTAGATGTAGCTATATATGTCAAAATATGTGATAAATTTCAATGACATACTAATCTGATTCATGCCCCAACCAAGATTTTAAAACCAATGTTGACACTGTGGCCATTTACTACATGGATTCTCAACCTCATTATGAATATAAAATCCACATCATCAAAAGGTTATAAACACATCCTCACCACCATAAAATATTTCATTAAGTGGGTTGAATCTATACCCCTCACTTATGTGACTTGAAAGAAAATTTCCAAATACATTTTCAATCACCTCATCCGCTATTATTATATCCATTTCTACATTGTATCTGATAATATAATATCATTCAAGAATAATAATGTTAAAAAGATATGTGTCCAATACAATATCACACAACATTTCTCCAAGGCATATTAACCTCAAGGTAATGGCTAGGCCAAAGCATCAAACAAAACCATTATCAACATCCTCAAAAAGATTGTCAATGATATTGATCAATATTGGCACCTTAAAATATTTTTCACCCTCTTGGTAGACCATAACAATCATCAAACACCCATGGGATCCACTCCATACTTACTATTTTATGGCATTGAATCCATTCTTCCCATTAAGGTTGAGTTACCTTCATTACACATCTCATTGAAGCATGTCCTGAATGATAAAGACTATCAAGTAGCTTACCTATAATAACTAGAGTCAATTGATGAAAAACACATGGATGTAGTGAATAAAATTCAATCATATTAGAATCAACTTTGTGGCCACTATAATCGACATGTGAAACATAAATAATTCAAACTTGGTGATCTTGTCATCAAAGAAAACCAAAATAATACCATGGAAAAAAGATGCATAAAGGCAAGTTCAAACCCAATTAGGTAGGTCCTTTCATCAATTTCATAGACTATGACACAAGAGCATATAGGCTCTCCACACCAAATAGGGATAAACTTGATAATCCTATGAACATTATACACCTCAATCGGTATTATGCTTGAGTAAATTAATGTATTATCTATGAAGACCATTTTAAGGTGTACCATATTATCAATATTCTTCCTTGTACCATACCATTCTGACTTCCTATCATTATATTATCCTATCATTATCCTATCACTTATCCATTATACCATCCTATTCTATCAAGTAAATCATGTTTTGATCTATCTTATCCTATCTTGTTTCATCTTAGTTAATCCACTTGTTTCATGCTTTTAGCACAAATAATTAGACTAGTTTTATTAGTTGTTTCAACCATTCCAGATAGAGGTAGTATTTTGGGGCAATATAATAAAAGATTTATTATCTTCATCCTTCATTTATTATTCCCTTCTTATCATGTTTATTTATGTGAACCTGATTATAACCATTTATCAGAAAATTAATGTTTCATCGATCTTACTACTAATTAAAACAGCCTATGGGAAAATTAGTATCATCGATATAATCAGTTGTATTCTAGTTATAACTAGATCAGCCACCTCAAATCTTCCAAGGACACCAGTGAACAAAGCAATATCAGTCTGCTAAAAAAATTAGAAGAGTTGCCTTGCAGACTTACCTCTCAAGACAACCAATTCATTTCAACAGAGGAAATGATTCCGGAGTTTGAAGGTATGATCCAAAAGAAATTCGAGGCAAAAGCATTCTCAATGGCTTCTGTGGATAATATCTTAGATAATCACGGAAAAATAGGGGCAATATTTGTTTATTGTGCCTTGACATATCAACTTGGAATTTATTATGTTGTACTATGTCACTGTATCAATTATGCTTATTTTGTTTGAATTAGCTACTATACTAGTCGGATTCCTCCATTAAAAGGTGGAACTACTATGACCTAGGGCCATTTAAAAACTATGTGGGTTGTGATAAATTCATGTTGAGGTCAACTCAATATCCCTTTTTCATCATGCTCTCAGCATTTTATGAGAAACCATTCAATTTTTCCACACTCTCACCATTTTACAAGAATAGATTGTTTAGTATCTTGTCATTCTCAATCAAGTTGAAATACTTCAAAAAATACAAAAAAACATTTGAAAATCATTTATAAAAAACAAAATCATTGACCACTTCTTTTCCTTAAGTATTCTAAGAACCCTAAGTCACAAAAAACCACTTGTCACTTAGTTTCCTCATCCTTACTAGCCTTTTATCCCATGCACTTGCCATTTTGTGAGACTATTCATATTCTTCTATCACATCAATCATGTTTGTTTTCCATCATCATCATTTTCTTCCCATTTCCTAGGAGAACTACATTTTACCTAACTTTTTTTTTGGATATATCATCCATAGTTCATCCATAAAACTATGTAGGTAGTGTCCACTTACCTAGTGCATATAGAAACAAATTGGCCAGCCCTTCCTTTTTTTCTATTCTCCATCATGTTTGTTTATTAAGTTGTTGCCTATTTTATATGGGAAATATTCATCACATTATTTATACTAACATTGGGACTAACTATTATTTAATTTTTTGTTGTTTATTTTCTTATGTGCCTATTTGTTTACTTTCAGCACTATTTCCTTGATTCAAGTCTATGTGTATTCATTAGATGATTCCTTGCACACTTATTCTTGAATCCATCCATATTCATGCATCAACATTATCATCATGGTTTTTATCATTATTTCATTATTTTCCCTTAGTAATTGGATCATGGGAGTCAGTCCTTATGCATATTTTAGCCAAGTCCTCATGGTGTTCTATCATAATGCCTACCATAAAGTTTTATAGCAAAAATAAGATTCAAGAGGCCTACACAACAAAGGCAGTATCAAAATCTCCTCAAAACCAATGTCAGAAACAATCCTGATCTACTCCCAATCATATACCAAATATATTAATTAAAAAATGAAAGAATTTCAAGATTTTCTAGTTCAAATGAGAATCTCCCTACTAACAGGTTGTCCCAATTCATCTATATCCTCTATATCAAGTTATCATCATCATGTTTTCAACTATTAGCTATCAATCATGTTTGCCATAATCAGGGTCCAAATATTATAACCACCTTTGGGAAAATCATTATGTTACCACCAATTCTAAAATCATTTACTTTATTCTACCCACCTGGGGCATGTTATCCTATTTGTATGTCCTCACTGGGGTATCTCCATCTTCTCAATGATTATAACCACCTTTGGTAAAACCATTATACACCATCCTACCTACATTCTCAATGATTTTAACTAAATTTAGCCAAATCATTATGTTCTCACCCCATCATCTTCAATTTTTTTGTCCCCTCATCTCATTTATTTTTTCAAGGGACTGATTGCCAACACTTTTTCCAATCTCTCCCCCAAGGGGGTAACTACAATTCATTCATCATTATTGAAATCATAAGCACAACAAGACCATTTTTTTATTTGAAAATATGTTACTATTCTTATATATTGCAATGCCTTCCCAAATAGGGGCAAACTGTAGACATTTAAAATTGGCTACTAATGGCTTTATACCTAACTTTAGAGCAATTCTTACCAACCTCTAAAAATCTAGCCTAATAATCTATTAGAGTATCCAATTTGTATTATACCATGTAAATAAATCAATTTGGCCCATAAAATAATTAAATTAAATAAATTCACAAATCATTTAATTCAAAATCTTAAAAATGTTCAAAACACCTAACAAGAATTAGTTAACATCAAAGCCTAATTGAATTCATTCATGAGTAAATATATAAATTATCAAAAAGGAAAATAAAAAAATATCTTAAAGAGAATCTTAGAATATAATCATGACCTTTTGTGAGTTGTCTAAATGAAAAATATCTCAAAGCACACCTATTCATGCTAATAATGAGATTTTGGACACCTATTAACCCTACTAGGGTTAGCTAAGCCAACCAAGGTTAGGATTTAACCCATTCCAAGTTGATTTCAAAATATATAAAATCAAGCCTATATCTCTTCATTTGGAGAGCTTGGATCATATTAGAGTTATAATGTAGGATTTGGTTTGTGAAGCAAATGCATAGTATTATAATGCCAAAATCAAACCAAGCCATATCAAGCATAAGCATGAACATGGTTCCAAGATGAGGTCAAGATAGACAAGCTAAATTTATTAATACCTTTTTAGCATAATATAATCAATCAAATGAAAAAATATCTTGAAACAATCAAATAAGGTAAAGATGTTGTCATTTCTTTGCATTTTAGTTGTGTTTTTAATTGGTTTGTTCACTAAGCTCCCCCCATGATCTAGGCCTAGAGATGCTATCTTTCTAGTGTTTTTATTTAATTATTTGTGGAAATAACACTATAATAACCTCATATCTTGAGTAAAATTCCCTTATCACACCATGTACCTTAGACACTCCAACATAGGCCAATAATCTTCAAGAATATCTCTTCTAAAATATTACTCAAAGCTTCCAGTGCACTCAAAAAACTATCCTCTTAAACTGAGATAGAAACATGTCATATAAATTCAAATAATATTACCCAACCACTCAATTATATTATATAATACTTCACCAACCTCGTCATATGATTTAGAAACAATCACACAAGGTAAAGCACCTCTAAATCACACCTATAATAGGACCATTAAGACTGGTCACACATAGTCAAAGCATTTTAACTCTCTACATTTTATCATGGAAAAATAATGACATCCAATATATAATAATCAGTATTTGAGACTTATAGAACAACTTCAAACTCATATGATTCTTCAAATCTTCTCAAATAGCCTCCAACTCACTCCTTCAAAAAGATCACTCAAACTACCTATAGCTTCTAACAATACATTCATGTAGATGTTCTTGTCTAACACTTGAATGAAAACTTTAATAACATATAATACACATCCATATATTATATGATATCTCTATATCACTCTCAATTATATATTTCTCTTGTTCAAGTATCTTTCATTGGTTTAATAGACTAATTCCTCAAGTCACTATCTCAAAGTCTTCACTATTCAGACAAACTACTTTGAAAGCACTATTTTACCTATGTATGAGAATTATAACCACTTCCCAAAAAAATTAATATGAGTAATATATATAAAAAAATAACTTAGATCATTATATCCATCCCTACTCACCTAGAACTCTTCCCTAAACTCATATTCACTCTAGCTAGCTTTTTGTCATTATTTCCATTGTTTGGATTCTAGTGACTAAAAAACTTGGATCATCAAAATTATTGAAAAAAAGGGTCAATCATGATCAAATTAATTCAATTAATTTTATAACAATTCTATATATTTTACCTCCATCCACTTTCAAGTGATAACTCAGTCAACCCTGCCTATAATACCAAAATCTTTAGAAATAAGCATATTTATGTACATTATGCTTATTACCCTAATAAATCAAAAGCACCTGGGGTTTTATATAGGATTAATATACATTATATAATATTCAAAATTATTCAACCAATCTATTATGGTTCTTTTCTATAATTTTCTTTCCAATCGCTCCACTATGAGGGTTTTCAAGTACCTAAAACTTCTTTACCTTATTAAATTTCATTCATAAAGCTTAGGGATTGGTTTCTCTAAAAAATTATTATATAATATTATTATTACCCTTTCCCAACTACTTAAAAAGGATAAATTACCATGCAAACTCTACACATGCCAATGAGCATTAGAACTTTCTTTTTGAGCTAGGAATCATTCATTTTGCATGTATAGGTGCCCTTCCAACATAGTTTTTTTCTTTCCCTTTCTCCCCAAGACATAAAACTTGGTAAAAAACTTTTAAATAAATTATAACACCTCATACCATTATTACATGATTTATTCCATCGTTATACCTCACTTTGATCCTTTATTTGGACCTCACTAGGTCTCTATGCACACTATGTCTAGGACTACAGACTATACCTTGATCAAGAAACCACATTAAAACCTCTTAAAATTATCTCACCACCTTAAATTAATTTAATAAAACTTCATTCCATGTTACACAACTCTAACCTTCTTCTTCCTAGTCTCATCCTACTCAACACACTAGGCTACCAAGCCTATGCCACTACACAAGGTTACCAAGATTATGCCAACACATTGTTCTCATATTTTCCTTCTCTCCCTTGACCTTAAACATAACCTTCATATTATATGTAACATTATAGGCCTTAAACAAAGCTCACCTTAGCTCATATGCATTCAAACCTACCTTTTACAACTTCAATCTCAAACTCATCATCATGACATCACCACTATGTCATTACCTTTGACATCAATACACACATGACATCATCATTTAACATTAATGATAACACACTCTCTAACATTTATTTTTAAATTCATATAGTTTAGAATCAAACATTTAGTCACTTTGGTATTTTATACTTTTGTTAAATAATGTCATCCATTGTAAAAAACATGGCGATGTGGAATAATAACTTGATCAATTCAATCACAAATCAAAATCCAAATAATCCATGTTATAAAGTGGGGTTACATCCAAAAAAATTTGATTCAAACACATATTTGAATCAATATCAAATCAATTATCCAACAAATAAAAATCTAAGTTTTAATATCTATTCAGACTCAAACATCATTCAATCAAATCAAAACATGAATAATTATTCAAGTTTATCCAAAATCAATCAATCAAATCCAAATATTATTAATTATTCAAGTTTACCAATCAACCAATTCAACCCAAACATAAATAAATTAATTCCAAACTTGAATATTTTTTCATGTTTACCCATGGAACAACATCAAATCAATATTTACATTAGGATAGTCAAAATTATCTAAATTATTCTCCTAATCCCACACCATAAATATATCATATGCCACCAAATATAAATCAAAATGCGTTCATAGATCCATATGCTTCTAATCATAACATCAATATAAATCACACTTTTGGCTCACCTTCACCATCATTTTTTGGATATTTATATGAGCCAAAACACATTCACAAATCAAATTTTAATTCAATCAAATCCAAATATGTTTCACCCAAATCAATATTTAAACTCTTATGCCCATCAAAACCAAACTTTCCATAATCATCAAAGTTAACCATATGATTATGCATATAAATCATTTTGAAACTTGAACCCGAATACTCATACCTTCACAAATTCATAAAATTCAAATACTTTCACTTTTAACAAAAATCCAACAAACCCATCCTTCCAAAAATAAGCTAATTCTTTAGTACACTTTATTACTAATGAATCCAAAAACTAATTGTAATAACATCATCTTATCACTAGTGACCTTATTTTTCAAAATCATATAAGTTTCCCATTTACTAGTTATAGTTCCAACATCCCTCACTATACTAGCCAAGAGTTGGCTGATGAAGAGTACATTAGAATGAACCCACTTCTATTCATGTTTTGAAATCATGCTTTAAAGATATGTCAAGATGTCTCTCTTAAGCTTAATCAAACCATATCATTTCCAAATCAAAATCACAATCTTCCATCCATTGTTAACCAAATAACTATTTTTGTTCAAATACCCATTTTTGATAAATATCCTATCTTGAACCAAACATCATTTAATCTACCCATCATTGAATCACCATATGCCTTCATTATAATATCTATGATTATATATTTTTATAAGTCTCTTCATCCTAAATCCAACATTTCCAAATGATCAGTGAAAAATAAACTTGGTAGTAAAGCACTTCAATAAGACTTCCTTATGGCCACATCCAAACCAATATCAAATTTATTATCAAAATCAAATATATAATTTATTTTGGGTTTAAAGGAAGATTCATCATTAATGTCAATATCCACTTTGGTCCCAATAATATTTTTATCAGTAGACAAGTTTAAGAATGTTAGTGATAATGTTATGGCTAAGGAAGCTTCATCCATCATCAATATAAATTCTCTTAATAATATCAAAGTAGTATGTTCCATTAATACTATTCTTCCCTTTCCCATTAAAATTACATTACCTACATATTTCAACTGGAATCCATAGAAATATACCTCATTAGAATTATCCCATGAAAACATATCAATTGTAACATCTATAAAAATACATGAAAGCATCCCATTTGGATAAATGCTACTTCATAAAACATTTCTTAAAAATCCAAAAATAAATCAATATACACCAATAGATG
This sequence comes from Torreya grandis, assembly GCA_037957365.1. Taxonomy (NCBI): domain Eukaryota; kingdom Viridiplantae; phylum Streptophyta; class Pinopsida; order Cupressales; family Taxaceae; genus Torreya; species Torreya grandis. The sequence goes on from JARHVA010000189.1 coordinate 489,613, forward strand.
AACAAATCAACTCCTTATTTATTAATCATAATGATATAAAAAACAATGAAGACATCAAATCAACTAAGAAAGAAAATACATGGAATGATATCCTGGTTATAATCCAAAAAAGAATCTTAACTCCCAAACTAGTAGAGTGGCACTATAATGAGTTAGATCCTGATTTAGATATTAATTTTCATTCACATCACAACAAGTTTAAACATTTTGGATTCACCAAGGAATTAATAACTATCAATACAAATCTATCATATTTTTACTTTTGTAGTATTTGGTGGTTAGTTAGTAGTGGTTGGGTAAGATATATTGGTTTTTGTACATATAGAGAGCTCATTAATTCCTAGTGTTTGATACACTTTAACAACATTTCTTGTATCCCTTATAGATAAATGCATCCTAATTCCATGATTGTTAGAATAACTCTTAGAAGGTTTATAGAATTTAGATTAATTATCAAACATATTAACATGGGTCTATTTGGTAATTATGTTTTCCCAGGAAAACCCAAAATTACCATATAACTTTTCCAAAAAAACATATATCTAGATGTATTTATTCAACAAGGATTTCCCAATAGAGAATGATACTCTAGATGTTTTGCTAATAACTCTTGGTGGGATTAACAACCCCATTCTAGTCAAGTACTATTTAAAGTAAATAATAGAGATGAAATAGAAATTAAAGAGGAAATACAGTCAAAATAATAGAGATTATCTAGAGTTGTCATGGGATATAAATCTATAAAACACAAGAACATAATGCATATTATGACCTTCCATCAGGTACATATGCCAATAAATCCAAAAAAAATTATAAAATCATAAAAAATAAACTAACTTGTCATTTACAATTACATTGACACTTGGGGGTAACCTGTTTGCACTACATTACATTTGCCATCATTTACATTTTGTTTTGTATATTAGATGTTATGTTTGGTGATTTTTTAATTGTCATTTTTCATAATGCAAACATTTCAAATTGTAGATTATCATATCAGTTTACTTTTTCATACCACCCTATTATCTCATGAAATCCATTTCCAAAGCTATAATTACATTGGTTATTACCTTAGTTATTACAAGTAGAGTAAATCTATTTTTCCTACATCTCCTTACCATACTTAGAAAATACTAGCCAACAACATAGTCTAGAATATTTTCCATGATGATGTCTTCTTTTATAGTTCCCTTTCAAGAAAAAAATTAAATATGCTACAAAATAAAGAGGGTAACTTTACTTGCCTATCTTGTTCTTCAATGATAAACCCTTTCATCTTATTAGTCACATGGGGTCAAAACTTGGGATTAAAATCCTCAAGTATAACAATACATTCTTATTCAAAACTTATCAAAATAAAAACCATCTCTCTCCCTTAGTTGATCTTCAGTGTTGAGGCTTCATATATCACTAGTTACATAGGATTAACATTGGGGAGAGATCCCTTACTCACCTATGTATAGTCTTTGGTGATAAGCCCATGTGTCTACCTAGTCACATGAGACTACATGTATGGGGTCATAAATCAAATGAAATCAAAATATGTCCCAATAAAGTTTTCTTTAGAATAACATGTCTATATGTCCATGTTGAAAAGGGTAAACACTATCCCATTACCCAATTCTATCAAGGCTAGTTATCTCTAGACACATCCAATAAATATAATATTTTATGAGTTTTTCAAGATCTACATTTTATAATTTTATCATAAGGATTAAGTGACCCTTCTTTGTTATACACAATTTTCTTTTCTATCTTAACTATTTTCTTACTTATAATACTCATTTCTTTCATTCTTGGGCTACAAATTAAAAATTATATGTTATAAACACAGAAAACTGGGTCATCCCTCACAAAATAATTTATTAATTCATCCACATAGTTTTTTGAATATCCATTATGTTATATCATTTTTTTTAAAAATAATCTCACCATGTGTAAACCATTATCTATACTTACCCTAGTTACTTGGGGGCATCATCTTTCAATAATCTATTGTATATTACTAAGCTTATCATTTTGTCAGTTGTTATTAATTTATACTATGATATGCCATGTTCAAGTTTGTTATTCCTATTTTTTAACTTGCATTATTGCTCATGATAATTGAAACATGTCTTTTATATCCCTTGTTTGAAAAATACCAACATATAAAAATATAAAAAAATAAAAAACAACACAAGATTATTCCAAAACATCATCTCAACACATCTACCATTTTAAAATATATTCCACATCATTCTCTCATTCTTGGGTTGGTCAATCATGCATCCTTTTCATCAAGCATTCAAAATGATCCATCAATCATCCATTTTCTCATCACTTCTTCTATTGGAAGAACTACATCTATCCTAATATCCCTACATAGATTTTGTCTAAGGGGCATTATGTAGGTAGAAATTAGAGACAAGGGGTCTTTAGCATCAACTTGGCCACCATATTCCACATCATAAATTTACCCAACTATGGATTAGCTTATCCTTACACTTCTCTCATTATTGTTTGGTAGGTAGAATCGCTCTTGGCTACAATTGTGGAGTCCTTATTTGGATTGATTTTTGTTTACAACTTTTAAATTGTTTACACTCTTTGTTTATTTTAATTATATTTTTTATCTTCTATATCTAACCATTCACTTAGTTATTTTTATCCATTTATTTATCCTTAGCCATTAGCTTGGTTATTTCACTTCATTTTATCTCTAGCCATTTCAATGGTTATTTCCTTTACATTGTCAATTGTGATCATTTTTATTTTATTAGATTTACTCTTTTTTAATTTTTGTGTCCTTATTGATACATATTATTGAATTTTAATTTTGTGTGTTACAATCATTTAAATTATTTTTTGTTTTCATATCTTGATTCTACTTATTATTTTTTATTTGTTTAATAAAATTATTTTTTGAAATGCATAATAGTATGGTTATGGTTTTACTATATCATGATGTACTTTGATTTTACATAATTTATTATTTATTATTTTATTCATATTCTTAAAACATCAAAAATCATAATGATTATTCAATATCATTAGTGGTAATGTGTTTTATGCTATATTAAAAATTAGGTTGTTCAAAGTTCAAATAATGTTATAAATCCAATGCAAAGAATAGAAATAAAAATTAATGTAGCTATGTCACAAAATAAATCCATACACATCTACCAATCATACATAAGTCATATGTACATAATAGATATATTGAAGGAATTAAAACATGCTAATGTAAATTCAAATGAAGGAAATATAATTAGTGCTACCATATATCCATACATCTACCAATCATGTATAAAGTTCATATAAACTAATAACCATCCCATCAATGTCTAGTACACATAGTATAACATCTTATCAATCATCATGAATATATACATATACATGTGTGTATACATATTTTGAGATGTATCTTTTGTATATATGAATACCAAAGATACATCTCAAAATATGTATACATACATACATACATACATACATATATATATATATATATATATATATATATATATATATATATATATATATATATATATATATATATATATATATATATATATATATATATATGTATGTATGTGTGTGTGTGTGTGTGTGTGTGTGTGTGTGTGTGTGTGTGTGTGTGTGTGTGTGTGTGTGTGTGTGTGTATAGTGTCTATATAAAAGATACATATCAAAATATGTATACATCAATGAGCTAATCTGTAATATATCCCATATGTCTATGTTTATGTCTTGTCTTGTCCCTCTAATGAAGTGTCTAGTCTCAATAATATATCCTCACATCATGGTGCACCTCATGGAATACCCATCACACACTATACCTATCCCAATAACCTCTCTGACTCTACTGGTTGAACTGATCTAGTGGATGTCGAACATCTCATAGAGTACTCCCTAAAATATGGTGCCCTTTAAGAATGTAGTACAACCTCCTCATATAAAATCTTATAATATGTGGTCTTCTCTATGGCCCTCATCACTCTATCAATATTAGTTATTTTCACCTATCCAAATAGTAACACCCTTACCTCTACTAGCTTAGTCCTAGTTGTGTCTCTCTCCTATCAATATCATTATATCAACATTATATAGTTTGGTTTCTAGGTATCTACATCATGTGTCACTGATGTTATAACCATGTTATCCCCATACATCCCATTGATAATTTCATGTAACCTATCCACCTCAGACTATAATCATCTTATCTCAATAGTCTAGTCCCCTCTATGATCTACTACACCCTATAATATGGAAACCTCCTGATGTAATCCATGGATCTCTCTATCCCAATCTCTAATATCCTCTCAAATTTTTTCAATAAGTGCATGATCCTCTATAGATATCAAAGTACATGAAGAACTAGCCATATCCCCTCTATCTATCTAGGTGTCATGTGTTGTTCTCATGGTCACATCCTATCCTACTCCATCATCACTCTCACTATCCTCCTCACTATATACCTATATCAATGGAGTCTCCCCTCTATTCCTATGCTTTTATCTATGTCCATCCATATATAAACATCAATATCAACACCTACCTCATATAAAATCTATATATCTTTTATGTCTATAATATGCACAACATGTAATTAGCTAGCCTCCAAAACACATAGTCTACCTCATTATCATGTCCATCATATATCTACCATAAAAAACATCCTAATTTTGGATCCCAAACCTATACCTCATGGTTGTATACTCAAGGTAACAACCAACCTCTACCTCTAATTCTATGGTGGTGCATTTAGAATATTCAATCTAACTGGTCTATGTTAAGCCCACTAATATACATACTCATCAATCACTCCATCATCAATGATGTCTCTTCAATTGTTCCACCTAATCTATATAATTATGTCCAACTATGATTGGTTATGGTTGGATCAATGGTCATGCCCCCTTATGATCTTTCTCTCACTAATCATGCAAAAACATGTGGCCCAATTGGTATATGTTGCCTCACACTAAATTATCTCATCAACCTATCTAGTAAATATCTCTCTATGATATAACCATGTATCCTAATAATATAATAAGGGGTCATCATTCAGTCCATGTGAATATCATCATGTGGCCACTAGAACACAATCTCCCTATAAGGTCTCTAGGTGATCTGGTCATCACCTAAATCATTAATATCCCTCCTATAAAACTCTAGATCTCATAAGTGTGGTTTTTATGTCCCAATAATCATGTGCCATCCATATTCCAATGGTTCATCATACTAAGTGCTCATATGTTTAGTCAGCCTCTTTATGGCAATGTGTTCCTAGTACCAAACATGTAGTAATGTAGATGGAATAATCTCTCTCTAATCTAAATATGCTAAATTATGTAAATCTTAGTACAAATTTTCTAACATGTATAACCCCATATAAATCTCTCACCCATCTCCATCTTGTCTCCAATCACAACTAGCAAACCAATAGTATTTAGTCTCTCTTGCTCTTGTTAGGTAGAAAAATGCCACTAACAATATCCATGAGTACGATAGTTAGAGAATCCATCTCTAAACTAGTAAAATATTATCAATCAATACCACCTATAATAATAATAATCAACCCATCACTAAAAATATTAAATAATGTAATCTCATGTAGACCCTATCCCAAGTATACATGTCTCCCTCATATTAAAATACCTAGAATCTAATACACATCCTCCAATGTGATAGTCATCTCCCCTATTGGCAAGTGAAATGTACTAGTCTCATTGTGCTATATCTCAACAAGTTTTATCAATAACTCTTTATCAACTCAAACCTCCAGCATCTATGCAATGTATGATAAGCCACTAGCCTCTAAAATGCCAAACTCATACTCTTTGAAGCTCACTATCTATGTCATAATTATATATCTCTACTCCTAAGTCAAAACCACTAGTAATACCTCTTAAAAATCACTTACGTTAGCATTTAATTAATTTTAATTAGCATTAAATTCAAAATTACCACTATTTTCCTATTACAAAATAACAAAAATAAAACAAACATTTTTCATTCATTCACTTTCATCATTTTTCTTTCAATTTCTACAACACAATTTCACTCCTACATTATGTAAATTCACTATTGATCCCTTCAAATTCATCTTTGACCCTTTCCAATGAATTTTTTACTACCTAGAATGAAGTTGCTTCTATGATCAATGATTTTGGTACCCTATTTCATGATTTCACTACTGTTAAATAGTGAAATCATCCTTTTCATCTAATTCAAATTTGCTTCTATGTTTTACAAATTCACTACCCTATTTTACAAAATTGTTGTTACCTACAACAAAATATCTAGTTTCAATTCTAAAATCTCCATTTTGGCAATAATGAATTCATTTATTCTAACTTTCTACCCTAATTAATGATAATAAATGCAAAAAAATCAAATTTAAACTCACTTACCAGAGGCCCACTTTTCTCAAGTCTCTGGAATCTCCTCACTAACTCAACTCAATTCTCATGGTGCCATATCTCAACAAGTGTTATCAATAACTCTTTATCCACTCAAACCTCCAGCGTCTATGCAATGTATGATAAGCCACTAGCCTCTAAAATGCCAAACTCATACTCTTTGAAGCTCACCATCTATGTCATAATTATAGATCTCTACTCCTGAGTCACAACCACTGGTAATACCTCTTAAAAATCACTTACGTTAGCATTTAATTAATTTTAGTTAGCATTAAATTCAAAATTACCACTATTTTCCTATTACAAAATAACCAAAATAAAACAAACATTTTTCATTCATTCACTTTCATCATTTTTCTTTCAATTTATACAACAAAATTTCACTCCTACATTATGTAAATTCACTATTGATCCCTTCAAATTCATATTTGACCCTTTCCAATGATTTTTTTACTACCTGGAATGAAGTTGCTTCTATGATCAATGATTTTGGTACCCTATTTCATGATTTCATTACTGTTAAATAGTGAAATCATCCTTTACATCTAATTCAAATTTAATTCTATGTTTTACAAATTCACTACCCTATTTTACAAAATTGTTGTTACCTACAACAAAATATCTAGTTTCAATTCTAAAATCTCTATTTTGGCAATAATTAATTCATTTATTCTAACTTTCTACCCCAATTAATGACAATAAATGCAAAAAAATCAAATTTAAACTCACTTAACAAAGGCCCAGTTTTCTCAAGTCTCTAGAATCTCCTCACTAACTCCACTCAATTCTCATGGTGTAGAATATGGTCCATGTTTTCTCTAAGGTCTTAAAGCAAAACTCTCAAATTAATTTTCTTGGCAAATAACCTTGAAAATCAAATTTTCACAAATGAATTTCTATACCCTATTTATTCTACTTTATTTTTATATCCTATCAAATATTTTTTGCCCCCCCCAACCTTCTCTTCATCCTACTCATTCTTCATCCATTTTTAAAACTTACAGATACATTAAATAAATTAATTTTGAATTTGTTTTCAAAATCTTGCAACAATTTATTTGCATAAAATAGACATAATCATTTACAATTCAATATCTTTTTTCTATTTTTAGATCCATACTTTATTATTGTTGGGATATATCATTCCCATAACTAATAAATTGACCCTTACATCATTAGCAAAACATTAAGTGTGCAATATTTGAATGGTTAAACTATTGTTTTTTAAATCCATAGTCTAGTTTTAATTAACTAGGGGCAATATTTTTGTGCAATGAACATCTTACAAGTTTGACATCAATTCTATAATAAAATTTGTATATTTCCTCTTTTCATCAATTTTGAGTGTTTGACCATTTTATTGAACAAACCCTCAAGGGGGAATCATCACACTCATTTTCAATCATTTGGGAAAAAATTTTACTTTTATAAATCATCAACACTTTACTTATTCTACTCTTCTTCAAAACAGTATTACTTCACAACACTATTTAAAAGAAGGGAAAATGTATACACCTAAATTTAATATAATGTTTAAATGAATATAAAATATATTAATAATTCTTCTTAGAATAATTCATCACATCTCCCTCCACATTCAAATAATTGAATAAGTCAAATTTGTCAATTATGCACACTTTAAATCCTTATTTTAAATATAAAATCTAGATTTTACACCTCATCTAACATATTCCACCTTTTTCTCCCTCATCCCAACTAAACCCACAACTTTTTCAACCTCTTATGACTCATCCCCTAATTTGTTAATAAATTTGACTTACTCTTGTTGACTCAATTAACCAATCACATACTTCTCTTAACCATTTGAAATGGTCTTCATCTTCATGAGTGAGGACTAATTATCCACCATTTATTATTTGAATCATTTAATAAATCAAAATAATCCTCCATCATTGTATCTTCCTCCAAAAATATATAAATAAATTTGAAAAACTTCATTTTTAAAGGTCCTAAAATCAAATCTTAAAGAATCTAGACTTATGTTAATGAATTTCCATTCATAAGTGAATCTAAGAGAATCAAAGCATACAAAAACTCCTTTCTACACCAAAACACTACCCATTATCCTTTTCATTGGAAGAGTGAGCACCACATTTTCAATGATAAAATCAAGTTTTCATTGCAAAGGAGAAAGCTTGCACATTTGAAGCATAAAGTTTGTGTTTTTCTATTTTCTTTGTTTGTTGCTCTATCTTAGGTTAAATTTAGCTTATATTAAGATAATTTCATTTCTTAGCATTTATAAATTTATTTAAATCACATGGAAATGTATGTAAAATCATTGAAATTAAAACCCTCAAAAGAGAGATGTTATGAAATATGATATTTATGTCACTAGAGAAGTCATACTAACCTACATAGGGTATAATAAGAGAAATTATAAGGTAAATCATCTCACAAGAGGGATATTTAAAATAAATACCAAAAAATCATAAAGGAAACTTAGGTTAAATGATGAAAATTAAAACCCAAATATGCTACCATGAATCCATAATGGAAATAAAGGCTAAATATAAGTGAAATAAATTTCTAAAAAAAATGAAGGTGCAACTAAATATTCACAAGTGGAATTGAGGTTGAGTATAGTAAACTGAAATTTAGTTTTAAAGTAAAATAAAGAGGATGGGAATTTGTGAGGAGGGTTTTTTTGATTCCCCAAGTCTTACCATGTAACTCAGTAATTGAAAAACTAATTACTTTAAAAATGATAAGAGACCTAATGACCAATAAAATATACTAAGACTGATTCTAATAAACCTTGAGGTGCATAAAGTTAAATAATAATAAAATTTCATCATAATACATTAGAATCTAACTATGTACAAGGAAGAAACTATGTGCAGGAAATGAAACTAACAAGCATAATACATTGTTAGATCTTTTTAAAATTATCATAGTTGTATTTTTTAATTGTTTTACAACATGGAGGAAGATAATGCATCTTATAATTACCCAAAGGGTAATTATATTTAGTGATAGGCATTTTAAAATTCTCTAAATTTTAAATTCATAAAAGGGTTGGCATCACAAGATCGATAAAGCTATGAATTGAAATTTTGATGGGCATCAAAATATTCCTTAGCATGTGATGTATAATATGGTGATGTAGGATTATGTTTGATAGAAACATCAAAATTTTCATATGGATTCCCTTACCTCAATATATATGGAGATTTGTCTTACATCAACAATTCTAGGATCTACAATAATTTTTAAATATTTTGGAGGTGATTTAATTTTTATTACGATATCAAATAGGTGTCATAAGACCAAAAATCAACCCAAAAAAATTGGTCATTTTAGGGTCATGATATTGGATTTCAAAATCAACTTTTTTTAAGTATACCAAATTACAACAAGGTAATAGGCCCGTGTACATGATTATATGTGTTATTAACACAATAGAAGGGAGAGTTCATAGGAGCCCATTAGGTTAGTGATTAATTATATTATTCCAATAATAACCATGAAAATTATATGTCTTCCTCTAAATTAACCACTTCACCTCTTAGGAGGATTTTATCTTTGTAATATACTAATTTGATAGATATTACTCATGGATAATAAGGTAGATTATTGCAAGATATAATATAATCAAAAAAATCTAGGTTAGGGTTTGAACTTTTGTTACTATTTATAATTCTAACATAAAATTAGAGGTAAAATGCACCATTCAATGATTATAAATAAAATCATGGTCCATATAAGGATTCATGCCAATTTAATTCCCTAGAAATCCAACTAGAATAGTATATTATACATTAATTTAGTGTACCAAGATGATTTCATGTGATCTTAATTATTTTCTTATCGTCACAATCCACACTATGAAATGAAATACCTTTTTTAAACCTACATTATATTTAAGAGTAAACCAATAAAGACTTAAATTTACCACAATAATATAATGAAAACCAATATCCATTACAATATCCTTGGATTAGGGAGTGGATATGACTCAACCATCTATCCAAGTAATGGCATGGATTACTAAATAATAATAACAAGTAAAATAGTTTGAATTTAAGGTTTCATGTTATGCATGATAAAATAAATAGATATAACTTTTAGATATTATAGCACACATGTCTTTCCTTAATGGTCAACTAAAATAAACAAAAATACTCTAGAGGTGTATTACAATAATACAAAATACACATATATTACAATATTATCTTTAATAAATACCCTTAAATATCCTTAATGACTAAAATAAATCAGAGGCCATATCCATCAATGTAACAATGATAAATAAGTAGTCTCATATTTTTAAATAGAGTGAGATATGATATTATATGACCATTGTACAAGATGGTCCTTGAATACATCAAAAATCCTTAAAAATAATTTTTAACATGATTTCCAAGCCAAAAAAGGAGACTAAAATATAACAATGAACAATGCCAAAGTAAGAAGATTCTTCTAATTTCCAATCCATAATGAGTTCAATTATTGTAAGAGGCCATGTAATTTATGCAAAAATAATTTCATATTCTAAACTTAACAACACTTCATACTCTATTTCTCTAAAGGGTAAAGAACGTGGTCCTATAGCATGGATCACATCCCAACATTTCAGTGACTATATGTTCCCTATTAGGTTTATATTTTTGTACCTAGATCTTGTTAATTATCCCACTACCATTTATTCACCAAGTTCTTAGTCTTGGATCCTTAACAACATATAGGAAAAATAATAGACTAATCAAGCAAGTCAACATTAGGATTCCATGAATAAATCATCCCCTCATAACTTGATCCTTCACATGATTTTTATAAGTATATCAAACACTAAAATTAACTGTATTAATATGAAATAGTTAAAAATTCAAGAGAAAACCACATAATAATAAATGTATACTCTACTTGAGAAGGTATACAGTAAAAAACCTTTTTGATAAATATATAATAATCTTTCCATTACATAGAAAAGGATCATCAACATACTAGTGATTTTAGATTTGAGTAAGAAGCTACAAACTTTGAGTAATATATAATTAAAATTATCCAAAGTAATTTATAGAACAAGACTGACATACCAAATAATGAACCCAAGCATCATTCATATACTTTAGAAAAATTGAGTAATAAAATTTCAAAGTAATATATGTTACAAGAGAGAAGAATATATTATTCCACCTCCTATAAAAATATATTGAAAGGAAGCAAAGATCAAAATAGAGGATATAGGCCTCCTTAAACAACTAATCTAATTGTAGTTATCTTATAATTACATATTAATTTTCAAATGACAATCAAATCCTCATAATTTACATGAAGGGAAATCAATAAGAGAATCATTAGATATTAAAATTTAATATCAATATTATCCCCTTTGTATGCCACGACCATACCATCCTTAACCTAAATTGCCACTCTTTTAACATAATACATCTCCAACACATTAAAACATATTCACAAAGGAATCACATTATTAGAGAATTTAAATAAATAATATAATACTTTAATAAAAAAAACTAATAGTTTTATTCTCTACCATATAATATAGTTAGTGAGTGACCTTTTGGGCATGGTAAAAATGAGTCAAACAACCCAATATTTTATAAATGAGCTTGAATATATAATAAAATACTTTTGAATTGAAAATAATATTAATTATTCTCTAATAAATCATTAATGTTTTCATGATAATATTAAAACAATTTTAGACCCTTAACATCATATTAAATTGAGAATACTAATATGCCAATATGATCATATTAAGACTTGAACACATAATCAACATCAATCATTGAGTAATCATTACCTAAAAATGAACATTATAACATAATTCCCCAAAATAAAACGTAATCAGATATCCATAAGTAAATATACATCCATAATTTACATTACTAAGTCATGATTGCATTCATGGTATTGTCATCACATTGATATAACTAATAGTAAACATGTTATTTTTTTCCTTAAGAGTATATTCACTAAACTATGACATAGTGAACTCATATATGTAAGGGCATATCTATAATGAAACATGATATATTCAGTAATATCTATCGACATACAATATTATTGTACAATATCTACAATATAATGACAAATAACATATATGCCTCATATATCCTTGGCACCATTCCATAACTACTTCCACCACTTACAACAAGTCATCTAACTAGTTTAAACATCCTTGAATCACTTCATAGAATTTGTCACTAAAAAACTAGCATGTGTAAGTTGATCCCATCCATCTGGTAGTTAACCCTACCCACCCCAACCATATTCTTAGGGCTAGAAGAGGTCACTGGGTGAAGCTCAATACTATAAAAATAAATGAATCCCAAGGTAAGAGATAGAGATCAATAACCACTAGATTAATGTTTCACATAAAAGTTTCATTAATACATAACAAAGCATAGTCCAAAATTAAGGTTCCATGCAAACACAAAAGCCTCATAGGATTGCATTCTTATCAGTTCATATATATTCCATCTATAGGATAAATGAGGAAATAAATTCCTTACCCAATAGGTTTCATTACCATAAAAAAAAAGTTCCTTTCAAAATAGGTTATAGATAGTAAATAAAACAAGAAACACTTATGATGCAAGTGGAACAATATTGGGTAGGAGATAAGAGTGTTGAATTCAAGAAAAAACATTAGGGTTTTGTTAAAACTCACATGAAACCTTCCATATGACCCTCACATCTATTTAGGGTTCCTATATTTATCTTAAAACAACCCTTTATATGAATGCATGTATTAAAGAAAGGATTTTAGAGCATGAACTAAAAAAAAGAAAGACTTACTTCAAAACTCATGTGTTTTTTCTTTTTATTTCTCCTTCCTCTATTCTTATGAAATTTATCTCAAAATTCCTTACAACACTGTGTGTTTTTAGGTATAACCCCCAACCCAACATGTAACTTAATAAAAGATTCCATGATAGTTGGGATCATAAATTTCATTGAGGCATGCTTCCCAAAATAGCTTCCACTACCTCCATGGTAGTGGACACCACACTAGCTTAGATAAACCCCACACTTTCCATATTATTATATTTTCCTATATCTTCCAATGCCTGATTCAATGGAAAAAAATGATAGCTCCATAAAATTCCATAATTAAAAAAAAAAACTAAAATAATCAAGCAAGATTATGTCCTAATATGATTAAATTCAATCACCATGATAATATCAAGCCTATCATGGTTAAAAATACCAATGTTCCATCAAGGATCATGTTACAACATAATCATTAAGTTAATACCTTAAGTCACATCAATATGCCATTTTAAAACATGCTTAAATAAATATTTATTATGTCCCCTTTTTACAAGGTAATGTGTTCACTAAAACAGAAAATGCCTAATGTATAATAAACATGCCAAGCTTTGACAAGGATCGAGGGACTTATGTTATGATTATAATGAAACATGTATGGAAACATCTAATTTATAAGATTTCATAAAAGGATAATAAAATAAAATTAGATTTGAAATAGATGTAAGTTGTTGTTTCTTGATCCCATAACTCAATTATTATAGGATCACACATCAACATAGCAAACATAATTGGATATAAGCTAATTAATACCATTGGATAACAAAGATAATAATTATGCACAAAACTCATTTACATGATATGAAACATCACAAGGAGGGGATGGTGGATAGCATATTATCTCTTTATCTTACATGGCATTCATTTACCTATATAATACTAATTTTTCTCTCCAATGAAGTCTTATAATGACAAAATGGGTCAATAGAGTATTTCAACATGCACAAATTCAAATGTCTACCCAAAAGGGATATGACATCTAGTCCCCCTAAAAGAGGCACCATCTCAAGGCTTAAATAAAAAGGTGGGGATGGTGTTGCCTAATTATATTTTCATCTTCCCATGTGGCACTTTTATCACTCAACTAGTCCCATTATACCATCACTTACTAAATGTCTCTATTTTGCATATTAACACTTTAATGGGATAGGATATTGATTGGGTCCAGCTAGATTGTCTCTTCATATTACACCTAAAGGTTGATCCAATCCAAAACATGACATGAATCATAAAAATATTTCCTTAGCATGGCCAAATGAAACACATTAGTTATTATATAAAGAGAATGATAAAGAGCTAGCTGGTAGGAAACAGGGCTAATATTTTCCAAAATTTTAAATGGACCAACAAAGCATATAACTATTTCAGACACCTTATCACACTTAATAAAAATTGTTTGAGGACTAATTCTCAAAAGTTAGTTTTCAAAGGCTTCAAACTCTATTTGTCACCTTTTTAGATTATCATAACTTATTTATCTATAAAAGGTATCCTTCAACACTTGATAGATAATATTTATTTTCTCATCACATTCATGAAAAATCATAAGACCTACACCAACTCTATTTTCTATGCCATCCCAACCAAGGGAAGTTCTTCACTTTCAACCATACAAGGATTCTAAAGGTGTCATATTCATAACATAATGATAAGTTTTATTATATGCAAATTCAAATAAATAGAGGCAATTCTCCCATTTATACTAATGGTCCATTACATACATCCTTAACATTTCCTTCATAACCTAGTTTGGCCTTTCAATTTGGCCATCTTTCTCTGAATGATATGGTGAACTAAAACTCAATATTATTCCAAAGCTAGTATTCAAGGTTTAATAAAGCCTTAAAGTAAATAGTTTATCTCTATCAGAAATAATGAACTCTAAAACACTATGAAGGTGAATCATTCTTTTACAAAAAATTATCAAAATTATGAAATCGTCATTAATATTGTATGCAATAAAATGAGAAAGCATAGTAAATTTATCAATCACCACTAATGTTTTTTATTTGATAGGTGAATGCTTTTGAAGCTAGATATATGAATCAGACAAGTGAGGGTTTTGATAATTGGTCCCACAGCCAAGAGAGCATTTTAAATAATGGACCCACAATTAAGAGGTTTTATACTCCCAAAACTATACCAGATCAAAACAAGTAGGTTTGATGGCTCCCATAACTATAATAGATCATTAAAATAAGAAGGTTTGATATATCTCATAGCCTTATCACCAAGAGGGTTTGAAATATCCCACAACCTTATAAAATCAAATAAGAATACTCCTTAGATAATAGATAATGTGTAAAATAGTTGTCACACTTTAGGAAAACTTCTTTGAATATTATGTTATAAAACAAAATCCATCTAAATATAAGCAGTCTTTCACTAGTTTTATGTTTATTTAAGACAATTTGACAACCTCCACCCAACTAAAGAAAAAAAAGTGGGATTACACCCCCACTAATCCAAACAATAACTAAATCACCCAAAATTGGAAATTATTAATAAATACAAGAGCTCTTATGTTGATCTTTTATCTATGTGAATCTTTTCTAAAACCTCCACACACTTGTAGCACAACTAGTATGCATACACACCCACTCAGTAAAACAACCATATAATCATGACAATGAGATAGCTAGATGAATTAAAGCATGGATCGAACAAGACACCCAAAAAATATAATTCCATCTCAATATATTTTTAAATCCTTAAAGTATTTACCAAATTTTTTAGATCCCAATACCAAGTCCACCACAAGTTCAATGTGGATTCCTCAAACATACACATAGGTGATTTGGTGTGGATTTATCTATTATCCACATTGAAAGGAAACACTTTAATTTAGTTTACTATATCATTCATAATTAAAAACTTCCTTAACTTGTTACCAACAACACACACCATGAATAAACTATAACAAATGATACAACCAAGATTCATCTATTTCCCAATAGGAGAGGCATAAAACTTGATAGTCATCAAACTGTGTGAAACAAGCTCCAATAGGATAATACTAATGTAAAATAAGATCATCAAGGATAACAAATAATTATTCTTTAGAAGCATGGAGATGATTTTTCTTACCTAACACAATAAAAACCCTACAAATCTATCATTTAGAGAAACTTCCACAATGGTTTTTCTACCATAACCCACCCAAAAATACAATTTTACACATAGGGTAAGTATAAGGTTAGCTTAAAACATTCCCACCTAGAAGGTTTTTTGAAAAATAAACATTAAAAAAAAACCTCCAAGATTCTATCCTTTCCCAATAGTAGAAGGAGATAACTTAGCAGTCATCAGACTATGTGAAAAAATATCCCTTATGATAAAATAAGAAAAATCAAGAGCTTAAAGGGTAGACAATAATTACTAGACTTACACATGGAAAAGTCTCCCCATAGGGTGAAGCAAGTTCTTAGGGGTGAATCAAACTTTATTCTATATTGTTATCCTATGGGATATCCTTTAAACTTATGCTAAAAAAATGTTGCACTTCCACTAGTCTATTGTCTCACCGTGCAGATCTATCACTTTGAGATAAACCGTGCAGATCTATCACTTTGAGATAAGAAAACTTCCACTCTAGTTTTTTATACCAAATCCCCTTTAAAACCTCTAAAATAAGACCACCATTATGTTTTATAGATTTTTTTAGTTTGTAGTACCACCAAACACAACCCAAAACCTACGAATATGTCGCTTAGAGTTATCACCTCTTTTAATCTAGGTTTTTCTGTTAGAACCCATCCAACACATCTAGTAGAAGGCCACCATTTTGTTGTAGGGATTATTCCAATCCATAATGTGACCAAATGTACTTTGAAATTTGTAGATATACTACTTATATTCTACAAATCCTCTGCTCTAATTTATTTTCCAAACCTTGGACATAATCTTCAACCTTAATATTTAGGGTGAATCAAACTTTTGCTCTAGTTCTTTCCTACCCAGCATGACTTTCTTGCCTAAAAAATATAGTTATATCTAGGTCTAGATCATCCCATTCACCATCCCCTTTTTTTAGCTCTAAAATTCAAATTCCTTTCATCACTTCTACTCAGCGCCATGTTTCCTAATAAATGTTAGGGTTAAACATTTTTAATATATCATAGCATGAACTAGAGTAATGGGGGAGCACCTTGTAAAAGTGGGACATGTGAGTGGGCCTGGTTCCATAATATATTCCATGTTATCCACATCTAAAATGTCCTAATGTGTTCTTTTTGGTCTATAAGGAAAAGTGTGACCCCTACCTAAAGGTGTCCACATGGCCACTTTTTGAAGGAGTCTTCATGAGCTTAATGGGAATGAAACTTGGATTGGTGAGTATAAACTACTTGTACCTCACCAATACACCAAGCCCTTGAGCTCAATCACCACTAATACTATTACATGTTTATATCGAGAGTCAGATAGTCCTAGGATGAAATCCATGGAAATTAAATCCCATTTACTTTTTGGTATAGCATGAGGATATAAAAAGTCAACTAGATGGTAGTGTTCATCTTTGACACATTGACATTCCAAGATATTTGATACAAAAATAAACACATATTTCTTAGATTAGGCTAGAATTATAATATTTTTGTCTCATGTGTCATTATTGTGACATCCAAATTAGTGAAATGTGGTGTATAATTTAATTCTTCTAACACTCATTCCCTTAGATTCCCAGAACCAAGAACACAAATTTTACCTTGGTACCTCATAAGTCTATTTAAGTTCAAGGAATATTCTTTAATATATGTAGCATTTATTTTATTGGATAGTTTAGCACATATTTTTTTGTATTTAAGGTATAATGGTTTTTTATTGAATCCAACATCTTTGAAATTTTACCTCAGAATAGAAATTTCACAAGACATGTTCTTATGACAAGAGAATCAACCACTATTTTTTTATTTCCCTTAACATAAGTAATATCAATATCAATTTTTTTGATAAAATATAACCATATACAATGTATTACATTGAATTAATATTCAAAATCAAATGAACAATATTGAATGATCATATTTTACCTTAAATGTTTCCCAAGCAAAAAGTGTTTCCATTACTTTAGAGTGTGAACTACAATTAACAATTTAATATCATGAGTTGGGTATTTATTTTTATTGTATTTGATCTTATGGAACTCATAATAAACCACTTTTCCATATTGAGTCAAAATAATTCCAATGCCCAATTTACAAGCATTGACCTAGATTTCAAAATTTCCAAATGGATATAAACTAACAAGGACATAAGTAGAAATTAATAGCTACTTTATCTTTTGTATAGCTTCCTCACATTGAGGAGACCACACAATCCTCTTCCCTTTATTTTAAAAATAAGTGATGGGGTTAATAATTATTGATAAGTTCTCAATGAACTTCCAATAGTACCTAACCAAGGACATGAAGCTACATACTTCGTTCACATTCTTAGGAGTATGACACTCCTTAATAGATTTATTTTTTGTGAGGTCTATTGGTTTACCTTCCTTAGTGATGATTTTCCCAAAGTGATGAATCTTGATTTTATAGAATGATATTTTATATAGCTTCCCTGATATATTATATTATCTTAGTCTTTTCAAGACTAATCAGAAGTATTTCTAATGTTCTAATTAATTTCTAGAATAAAAGAATGTCATACATGAAAACTAGTGCAAATTAATCAAGGAAATACTTAAAAACACTATTCATCAAGTTCATAAATTTAGTAAAAGAATTAAATAATACAAAAGGCATGAATATAAATTCATAATTCTTGTGCCTTATTTTAATATTTTTTTATTCACATCTTCATCTTGAGTGTAGAGTTGGTGATACCCCAATTTAAGACCTATTTTTGAAAACACAACTATCACCTTCATTTGATCATAAATATCATCAATTTTAGGAATGGGTTAATTTTTTTTATAGTTAATTTATTCATCATTCCATAGATAATTCAAAGTCACAATGTTTCATATTTATTATTAATACAGATAATTGGATCTCCCCAAGGTTATATATTTGACCTAATTAGTCTTTTTTCTAATAGCTCTTACATTTGCACCTTAAGTTCCTATAGAATTACCACATTCATCTAATAAGGTTCCTTGTATGTATATAAAAGTCCTAGTACTGTGTGAATAGATAATATAAAATATCTTATAGGAGGCAAACCTATTATATCTTCAGGGAATACATCCTTGAATTCTCTCAAGACTGGATAGTCTTGCAGAGTAGGTTCCCTTTCCTTAATAAGATCATCAAGTTGTATTGTATAAAATTTTCATCTTTTTCTTATTATTATTTTTAGTTGTATATCTAAAATAATATTTGGAGGTATAGACCTCATTACCCCCCTAGATTTCCACAAGGTTACCAACATCATCAAGACATTGCACCTTTTTGCTGAAATAGTCAAGCTTTGTGTGATGTTATTATAGCCAGTCCATTCCTAATTTTAGGTCATAATACCCTAATGTTTCTAATAATGGGTTTAATTTAGTATTAAATACCCCCATATCTATCTTAGTTTGCTCTATGGATTTAATAAAAATCACTCTCTTCCCTATACCAAACTCAACCTTCGATACTTCTATTAATCCAGAGGGTTTAGTTTTATAATAATAAATAATAAAAGTTGAAATGAGACTATTAGTTGCAATATAATAAATTATAACATATAAATAAATATCTTAATTTATACATCTAGTATCTGTTGGAGTAGACTATAGGTCTACATTTTTGTTATCAACAAAGACATAAACATAATGATTTATCTATTGATTACTCCGGAACTAGGGAAAATCCCTTAGGTAATGATTATAACTACATTTCCATCATTGTAAAACAATTTTAGGGGGTAAATATAATGTATTATATCTTGTAGTTAGGACACAAAAGTTTCCTTATTGTTGATTATAGTTTCAATCATTCTACCTTATAGAATTTTGAGGCTTGGAGCCTTTAATTGAGTTTTAAAATATTCCAAAATAGGTGTTATTTGTTGACAAGTTTATTTTTTAATAAAATTTATTTAAATATTCACATGATGAATATATGAATTAGGCTTATATTATATTATATTATTATGTTAATTTTTTCTTACCTTCAAGTGATACTTTTCACTTTCTTTTGCACATTATATAGATTCAATCACAGTAGTTAGAGTGCATAGGTTTGTCATGTTTACATTATTAATTAGAACCTCAATCAAACCCATATTAAAATTGGTTACATATTTTTTCTCATCACTCATGCATTTCACATAAGGTCAGAGGTTGAGAAAAAATTTCTCATATTTCATGATAGTCATAGTCCCTTACTTCAACAACTAGAACTCTATAATCTTTTGTTCCTTATAGTTCCCATTCATGTATATTTTCCTAAATTACCTCTCAAAATTTTCCTTAAAGAGGTTCATTGGGTCATAACTCTTAAGATAACATAGGTGATTCTAACACAAGAAATTATCACCCATCAACTAGTAAGCTCCTACATGGGCCTTGAATTTGGATCCCATGTTGTGTAAATTAAAGTATTTCTACAAGTTTATAAACTATACCTTATTAGCATCTATAGTTTCCCATCAAAAAAGGTAGGAAGGGGGAATTTATTTATTTATTTATTTAATGATGGGATCCAAAAAATCATGTTATTTA
This sequence comes from Torreya grandis, assembly GCA_037957365.1. NCBI lineage: Eukaryota > Viridiplantae > Streptophyta > Pinopsida > Cupressales > Taxaceae > Torreya > Torreya grandis. Next base: position 510,481 of record JARHVA010000189.1, read on the forward strand.
TGGTCCTCACCCCATTTACGCATCCCCTTAAACTTATATATGTGCACTCATTTCCTTCATTTATTCCATACATGTCAATGTTTGGCCATGTGCTTCTAATTGTTAATGGTTGTTATGAAACACACCAAGAATTTCATTTAAGATAACATCCTACCAGAAATTGTTTTAAACATGATCAATTTTGGCATCACCATCATTATTACATTCAAAATTAGTAATTCTAACATTATTTTTTCCAACATGGATATTTCCACTAATAAAATTATTCTCAACATTACCACTGGCATCATTAATGGAAATATAATCATTGTATGCATTCTCATTTTATAATTTATTTCTATAATTACCTTTATTTTATCATTTCCTCACCATAGTGAGAAACATCAACATAATTTTAGCCAAATACTTCTCAGAGATCCCTAGTGTAATAACTAGGATTTGATACCACTATCACAGTTGCAAAATCAACCCACAAAATTTTTAGGTATTTCAAGGTCATGATATTTAGATTTTAACATTAACTAGGTACACTTATAAATAATTCAAACAAGGTAATGGGCTCATGTACATGGATTTTTTAAATTTTTTAACATAATGAAAGGTAGATTTTATAAGAGCCCAGGAGGTTCAGTGATTAAATTGTATTATTCCAATAATAACCTTGATAGTTATATGTTTTTCTTAAAATTAAACCATTCACCTCTTATGATAATATTATCTCTATAATATATTAATTTTAATATTGATTACTCATGGATAATAAATTATATTATCACAAGATATAATTTCATCAAAGGATGTTAGGTTAGGGTTTGACTATTGATCACTATTTATAATTCTACAACAAAATCAATGGAAAAGTGCACCATGATTATAAATCAAACCATAGTATATATAAGGATTCATGTCAATTTATTTCCTTAGAAATCTATCTCAAACAATACATTATTCATTAATGTAGTGTATAATGATGATTCATTTGATATTAATTATTTCATTATCTTAATAATCCAAACCATAAAATGACATAATTATTTAACAATATTAAACCAATATATAATTAGATTATCCCACATTGATAAAATTACATCCAAGATCCATTTTAGTCTCATTTAAGAATGGATTTCATATAACACAACTATCTATCCAAGTAATGTCATGGACTGATAAATAAGTAGTAATAATAATAAATTTAATAACAAATCAACCAATTTTTTTTTTAAGTTTCACATATTGAATTAGGAAAGAAATATTTAATTATAACTATCATATATTGAATTAAAAAATAAACACTATGTATATCCATTATAGCCATGCACAAATTTTAAATGAGGAAATAAAAAATTGGGTCTTAAAATCAAAAATAAATTTGGAAATTTGAAGTCCCAATAAAATAGAACCCTAAAAAACTAGGGTTTGACATGCTACAAAGTAGGAATAAATTAAATAATTTGTTTTTTCTATTTTAGGATTAATGTGACCATAATAGTATAAAAATAAATGAGAAATCATATTTCTTATGATATATAATTATTAAACAAATCTAGGTGAAAAATTCTTCAAATATAGTAATATATTATATATGAAAAATAATAGATAAATTATGTGCATAGATTATTTTATATGAATTTAGGTTTATAGTAGGAACACAATTATTAAAAATGCACTAGAATATGACTAAAAATGTTTGGATCTAGAAACATAGTGTTTGTGTGAGTCTAGACATGTTTTCACTTCCCCGGATGCCTATGCAATGTATAACTATATAATACAATGTGTAACTATCTCTATATCCTATGTGGATTCTATGAATATTATGAATGCACAATAATCTATGGGGATATCCTATGTATTTATATTTCTTCATCCAAGTGCCCATAGCTCTATTTGCCTACTCTTTGCTTTAAAACCCTAGCCCTTTGAATTATATAATGAAATAAATATGAATGGGTAATATGTTGAAATTTATGGGTTGATTTTGCCTCAAACAACCACTATGATGGAGTGTTTCCTACATATCTAATGCTCTGAAGAGGGAATTCAAACTATATATAGTTCCCCCACCTAATTGAGTGTGCACAATCCTATGTAATACTAACATATAGTGAAATATTATGTATGAATTTTAACAATTAAAAACCTATGACTTGACCTTATAAATTGTATTAATAATTATCTTATGGATCTCTCATTTGAGTTATTTTAGATTTGGAATAATTATGGAAGTTCCTCTCAATGTGCAGAGTGATTTGCAGTGCCTATTAGATAAGTCATAACTAGTTAATTTGATTAGGCTTGGTATGTTTATATATTTCAATCTTTGGAAAATTTTCTATAAATTTGCATTTGAAACCTATGGGTTGACACTTTAAATAATAATTATTTTGGAAACTATCATTATAGGGTGCACAAATGGTCTAGACCTTATGGATTGGTTTACCATGGTGACATTATTTTAGGAGTGTAAAATTGTCTAAGAGATAGGAACCTTGATATTGGATCATGTATACTATCTAAGAATGATTGTTTTTAGTTTAAGTAGAGATTAGGAAGGTCATGTGTAATAGTAACTACAACCTGGAAAATTTAGAACCATACAAGATTAAATAGCTATGAGGGATGGAGAATAAGATTTATGTATGTGAGTGTAAGTTAGGTAGGATAAGTTTTGGTCAATTTACACATTTAAAAGTGTCTAATAAAAATATTAGTGTGTAAAAAGTAGATAAAAATGTTAAAATAAATAAAATGGACATGAATAGTTAATAGTAATATTTGTTAAATGGATATTTGGAATGACAAAAATGAAGATATACTAAAACAAGGTACCACAAGGGTGATCTAATAATTCTTAGTAGGAATAAAACACTCTAATAAAGTGGTAAAGGATAATAATTTTCAATGCCAAGGACCTAAATAACCCCACCTATAAAAATTAAGCTTGGTCTAAAAATTGAGGCATAAAGATCATCCAACAAATTTTAAATGCAATAAAAATAAAAGGATCCAACCTTCCCACAAAACGTTCCCACTCCTCAGGACCTCTTACAAAGTCATCAATCTATTGTAAGGATTACGTACTATCTTGAGAAATTATGTGTCATTATAATACAATATCCATAAGACACCTCCTACCCTATTCTACTATAATATCACACCCTATATGATCTCATCCCTATCATGAGGTCCATTATGGAGTTTGAGATTCAACTATAATATGGGGTGTACCAAAAATAAGATCACATATTTTTATGTGATCTTCATTTTAATATTGTATTTACATGTTACTTAAGATATGATTTTTTAAACTTTTAAATTTTAATATTTTACTTCTCCATATATATTCCTAAAACCAACCATTAGTGTTAGATATTACTAACACTAGAACACTTTCACTTAGCCACTAAAGTGGAGAATTTAAATAAAAATATGCCTAAAAACTCCTAGACTTGCACTGTATAAAAAATTTAAATACTTAAATCGACCCAATTATGCCTCAAGTGAAATTAAATGTATAAATGGTGATTTTGGAGGATCCATCCATGTAAAATTTTGATACATTGAGAATATGCTAGTAGATAACCACAATAAGGGAAGATTTTGATTTAGAAGTGAATAGATATAACAAGGGATATGGAAGTATCTGGAATGTAAGTCAAATAATAAAATGGAAACCTTAATAAGGGAAGTGTTATGAAATAGGGTAATCATGTCACTAGATAGACCATACTAAAGGGGTATAACATAATAACTAATATGATAAATCATGTAAAAAGAGGGAGAGTGCAAACAATTACCAAAAATCCATAAAATAAAAAATGGCTGAAAATAAAAATGTGAGAATTCAAGAAAAAATTACTAAGGCATCTAAAAAGGAGACTAAGGCTATGTAAAATCCCTAAGGCACTACAAATATCCACAAGAGAAACTAAGGCCAACTATAAGAAAGGTATAAAAAGATATAAAATAAGGTACCAAGGCATCCAAAAAGGAGGCCAAGATCACATAAAAATTATAAGGTGATACCAAAGATCTGCAAGGAAAACAAAATCTAACTATAAATGAAATTAAACATTCCAAAATAGGGGGATTAAAATATATGAAAGATCTACAAATATAATTGTTCAAAAATATGTACCTCTAAAAAATATTCTAAATTAGAAAAGTGTAGAAAAATTAAATTGTGTAGTACAAGATATAAACAATTAGTAAGATGTGTTCTAGAAATTATTTTGAAATATTAACATATGTGAGAAATTTGAAATTAAATATTTAATGTAATTGTTTTGACATTTTAGGACTTAGCATATGTAAATATTATGTTTGTTAAAGATTTGAGTAAACTAAATCAAGAAATAATATGCAATAAATACAACCACTAATTTGTTGTATAATTGACTAGCTTTGATTTTTTTAAAACAATAAATAGTGCAAGTAATAACTTAGCTAGAAAGTAACTGATACAGATGATCTGGGTGATGTAAAATAAGATGCAAGTTATTCTAAGTTTTTTAAAATGTATCTTAGTGTTATAAACCCTATTATATAATAACACCATAATTTTACAGTAGCTCCATTATTGGAAAAGTGGTGGTGGTCTCTTAATATTAGCAAAAGTGTCCTCTATGCAGGATGATCCTAAGTTTATGGATGCACCTATGTTTAAATCCTTGAGGTTTGTTTTTTAATGCATGTGTCCTAAAACCCTATATTTTTCTTATAATTATTGATTTATTTTTCAAACCCTAATCATCCATGTAACTAGGGCATCCAACTGATATGAGATAAAAAGTTTGTTTGTTAATAGACATCCTCAACACCCCATTATGAACAGAGTTGCCTGCATACCAATACTTTGAGGAGGGATCAATCCTAATTTATTTCTCCCAACCTAATTTTTGTTCAAGTGTAAGTGATGATAGTATTATAGTGGCCTTGAGTGCCTTGAATGTTCTTGAGACTAGAAATCTATATAATATGAGCTTAGGAATACCGTAAATGGTAGTATGTAGAAGTAGGGAAAAATAGGGATGGATAACCTTAATTATGTTCCACTTGTTATGATTTTAAATGTGTCTTTTGCATCTAATTTCCGTCTAATGGTTATACAGCTAAAATTCATGTATTTATACTATTTTGATGTTTATCGGGGTGCTAAAATAGGTCTAAAACAACCCTAGGAGGTTCTAATTTTGAAAAGATATCTATTTGGGGAAAATAAAGGTAAAGGAAATTAACACCATATTTGGGACACTAGCATCATGTGGCACTAGTGTAATTATTATGGTGCTAGTTTCCAAATAGCATAACACTAGGTACAAAGGTCTAGGATCAAGAAATGAGGGTTTGGGACTGATTTATGGATGACTAGGGTTACATTTGGCCTATATGAAGGCAAGATAAGTGTGACAATAGGATCTAGGATAGGTATAGGGATAATCTAGGGATAGATAGTCTCATGTGGCACTCTTATCACTCAAATACCAAGTTTAGGTGATTACATCCCCTTCCCCTTTATTATAAAAATTTAGTAAAGTGAAATGACTAGGATAAAGGAAAAAGAAGCATACCTAGACTTAATTAAGAGGTGAAGCCCATGAAGATGGGTTTGAGTGTGTGAAGCTAGGTATGAGTATTGTGAATAATGATCCAATGTATGTCCTATAAATGAAGAATTTATAAATAAGTATTTACTTAAGATATATCAAAATCAAAAGACTAAACTAAGTAAAGAAGTAAAAATGAGTACACTTGAGTAAAGAGATAGGACAGAGGAAATGAATAAATACACCTCACTAGGTACATAAAACAATGGCAAAACCTGGTTAAAACTTATATAGTGATCAATTAGTGAATAACATATACTAATATTATAGATTGCTCAATCCTCATGTGTGGGTGGCTTAAGAACTCAATCTAGTTTTGAATCCATCATTTCCCACCCCTAATTGGTGGATCATGTCTTTTGAATACTTTGGATTGGATTGATGGTGTGTCTAACCCTCTCATGTAGCTAGATTGAGAAATCAAGTAGGCTATGACTACATCATTTCCCACCCATGTGTAGTATATGAATTTTAAACTAAAATGACAAGATGTAACTATAAATGTCTATCTAGGTATGTTGGCTCTGTAGTCACTTGGGTATATTAGGTAGTTCTAGGCCACTCAATAATTCCAACCACTGTAGATGGAGTAAGGCATGAAACTAGTGTGTAACCTATAATATTATGTCAGGTATATACAACATAGATAATGATATATAATTTATCATTCCATCTGATCAACTAGTGTGTAAATGAGCATACATAAATAATGTACCATGCACATGCCCCTAAATCCGATATTTGAGCATATGGATTATATACTAAGTTTTAATAAATTATATCTAAGTATTTAAACTAAATATGGGAATGGTCATGCCATGCATGATACCCCTAATTTGAGCAGATTGATATGAATCTAAATTGAGCTAGTATGAATCTAAGTAAAACATATGAATATGTAATTAAATTTGTGTAAACCTATACTATATCTATTTTACTTTTCTATCCAATCTGGATTTCTCTAAAATTGAGGCTACTAGACAGTAGTGCCATATCTTAGGTAGTAGCACCATTATTGAAAATGTGGAACTAGTTTCCCAACTTTGGTGCTAGTGTCCTTTTGGTCTGATTTATGTGCAACTCTAATAATTTTTGTGCCATTATTTTCCTAATGTGTTTAGTTGATTTTTATTTTCTAAATTTTAAGCCTATGTGCTGAGAATGTACTATGAATGTAATATATAAGCCTAATATATGTGACAAACCCCTATAAATTCCCCCTCTTTTAAAGGGAGTTGCTGAACATGTGAAAGAATTGTCCTCAAAAGAAAAATCTCTATAAAATGTGTGTTATCTAGATCATATATGATAACTACATAATAATCCAATATAATGTACATATATGACTTTAGAATGTAAGATAATTTGATCATAAGTGTGTAATATAAGATGTATGTTATGTCTATCATTCATA
>JARHVA010000189.1:522500-550000 GCA_037957365.1 Torreya grandis
TAAGCCTTGCTATCTAAGTAAGATCTTTTCTTTTTTTCTCCAGTCCATGATAGCTAGTATCAGTAATCCTCAATACATTTTTTATCAAATAATCACCCTATTGACTTTAATATTGAATGGACCACACCTAAATTTAAACCTTCCTCCACTCAATTTAATCTCAATACTAATCACCTCAAACATGAAGGAACAGTGGGGCACATTGTTAGAATTTAGAACATGGTTCCTTGACTAAAGGGAGATACTAGCTAGATTTAGTGTTGGTCATATGCTCTTGCTTGTATTTCCACATAACTTCATATCTATGACAAATAAGTGGCCTCTTTCAGAAGGTTTATGAAAAATGCTACAAACCATGAATATATTTGGGTTTCATAGGAACTAGATTAGTCACCTTTCAATGTTCACCTCTAAATGTAAATGCCACATTAGAGACATAAGCTCCAAATTGATGAGGCTGAAAAGGTCAAAGGAGCTCAGTTGTGAGATCATATGCACTAATTGAAAATTGGAGACAAAGTCTCTTAGGAATTTTTTCCCCTTTTCTACTCTAGGAGAGTTGTTGATAGAAATAAAGATGTCAAGGAAGGAAATAATCAACTTACCAAAAATTTTGACATTCTGAAAGCTCTTTTCATCATCACCATGGTGTTTTCTTAGCACAAGCTTCTTCTCTAGAATGGGAGGTAGTTCTCCATCAATTATTCCATGTGGTGATGTAAAAAGTTTTTGATTCATAAAGAGTTTCTTATGATGGGCCCTAATCTCTCAGTGACATCCATGAGGCTATTAAGCATATGGAAGTTGATAAAGCTCTAGGAATTGATGGTTTCCTATGTGAGTTATACCAAACCCTTTGGGATACTATTGAACCTAATCTTTACCAAGTCTATTCTAAAGTTTTTAAAACCAATTCTTTGTGATACCTTATAAACTAGGGTAACATTAAGTTTACTCTCAAGGTTGGTGATCCTATAATTATCACTAATTAGAGACCTACTACTTTACTCCATGTCTCTTAAGAGATAATTTCTGAGGTTTTATCCCTTAGATTTAACACATTCCCTTTTTAATTTTTAGTAATGATCTAATTGTTTTTAATTAGAATAGATTCATTATTGATAATGCCATTGCTATTTAAGAAGGTGTGGAATGGGCTCAAATTTTTAATCAAGAGGATTTGTTTGTCAAGATTGATTTTGAGAATGTGTATTATTATATTAATTGTCCCTTCATTTTCACCATGTTTTAGGCCCTTGGTTTTATCCCCAAGTTTATTTAGACTATTAACATGCTCTTTCAAGATGTTGGAGCTTATATTACAATCAATGGCACCCAATATTCTCAATTTTAACTTCATCATTATATCCAACAAGGATTCCCTTTATCCCCTTGTTTATATGTGCTAGAATTAGAAATATTTAGCTACCTCTTAGATAATTAAACTATGAGGGGTTTGATGAAAGCCATCTCCCTCCCTTAGCCTAATAAATAGATTTTAAATAGACACTTCACATATGATTATTTTCTCACTCTTCAAGAGGAAGAAGATTCAATTATAAATTCCATGGAACGTATCCATATTTTGTGTTTGGCTTCAGGTTCATCTATTCAATGGAGGAAGACTCAGTGTTATCATTAATATCTAAGCCCCAAACCTCCTTAAAAATAGGGATATTAATGGTAGTGGCTTCTTTCATGGGTGTATTTTAAGTTTCTTGGCATCCCTTTTGATTTTTGAGCTTCTCCCTCTAAGCTATGGTCTTATATAGTGTAGAGAGTTGGAAAAAAATATCTTTGGATCACAAATCCTCTATCTCTTGTTGGTAAATTTCAAATTTTCTCTAAAGTTTTTTCACTACTCATGTGTATTTTTCCTCTTTTTGGGCCCATTCTAATGCCACTTATAGTAAATTATAAATACTTCTAATATATTTTCTATGGGATAACTCTAAGGGTCATAAGTGTTTCCACATAGTTGCTTAAAACATATGTTTCTAACCAATGGAAGCTAGGGGACTATCTCTTAGATATTAAAATTCAAGTCCTTTCCCTTGGTGTCAAGTGGATTATTAGAGGTCTTACTGGGGATGAATCTTGTAAGATTCTTATACATCATTATATTTATTAAGGGCTTCCATGTGGTAGAAAGGCTTGTCAATGCTTCGGACTTCACTCTCTACTCATAACCCTAGTTCTTATTAAAATCAATGATTTATTTGTGATTCAAATCTTATGGAAAGATTGGGAGAATTTTAAGAATCACCTTAATAGGGTAGGTGAGGGTTTTATTTAGGCCTCTCTATTAACTCATAGTCTCTCTGGTGGTCACCTTACCCTTAATTTTTACAATGTTCCCTTTGTCTTAGTCCCTTGGGTTAAAGGGTTAAGGTTTTTCAATAAAGGGTTGAAGGTTATCAGTGATATATTTTTCAAAGACAATTAGGCCTAGCTCACTTGGTAGTAAATTAAGAATAAATTTCATTTAAATAACTTAGATGCAAAGGATATAAAAAAAATTCAAAGTTTCATACATGATGAGTATTTGCAAAAAATAGGGGTTAACTCCCTTGTTCCTTGGTGGAAGGATTAGCACTAACCTATACCCAACCCCTTCACCTAGTATTTTCCTTAGATGGGTTATAATTTACTATCCCCTCAAGATATTCTAGATTAAATGCTCAATATTAGATGGAATCTCCATTCTAAACCTGGGATTTGGGCTCAATGCTTTAGCACTATGTGGTCTGCTATTATTGATCCCCAAAAATCTCATTTATTATGGGGTATCCTTTATTAGGGATTACTTATGGATGATAGACTCAATCATTTATGTGTTTCCAACCCCATTTTCTTGGATTATAGACAACTAGAGACTATTAATCATATATTTTGGTTTTGCTCTCATGTACAATCTATATGGCACTGAATTCATTCCCTTTTTCATTCTTTCTAACATAAATTCTTCATGTGGAAGATGGCTCTCTTGGGGGACTCATCTCTTTTTATTTCAAAACAAAATAGATTTTGGTAGATTTATTGAGTTGATATTTTATTTAAAGTCTATAAATCTATAAATTATTCTTATTTTAATCATGAAGATATGGAATCTAGTTTTTCTATTACTAACAAAATTATTGTGCTATCTAATGTTACTCTTTAGATTCAAAGACAAATAGACAAAGTCTACCTAGAACTCAACCAACTCTAGAATTTTCTTAAACACTAGGTAAATTCCTTATGCATGGTTAACCATGAACCTCCTAAGACCTAATGACATCTTATGCCTCCTCAAAGATGAGGACATGGGCCATGCCAATAGCATTCCAAAACCAGACATAGGATTCATTCTCCTCATTGGTCACCATGTCGGTGATATTCTCCTCATCATGGTGGTATGAGTGTCTCTTTGAGATTTTGAGGTAATGGTAGGGGCTAGGTATCTCCTCCCCTATCTCTTGATGGTGACATCAAGTGTTGGGGTCCTCCCCCCAAGCTAAATTTCCATGATTCTAGTAATTTCTCCTAGAATAAATCAATATAAGACATTAGAGGCTCATCAAAACACTAATTTTTATCACTTACCTATGGACAAGGATACTCCCACTAATTGGTATCCCTTACCTATGGACGAGGATCCTCTTAGCCTAGGTGGATGGGGTGATAAGCCTTAGGACCTACTATCTCTACTGCCTCCCTCGATGTCCACATTTTTTGTGGCTACCTAATTATTCTCTTTATGTTTATCTATTCTTTACTCTCTCTATTATTTATTTTCAAACTATTGATATGATGTTTCTTTTTGTGGGTGTGGTCATTTTTAACCACATTTTAAACTTTTCCTAAGGTGTCTTTACCCTGGGTATGATTATGATAGTGGGTTGTAACTTTTCCACCCATTTTTTTGTATGATTAGTGTTGTAACATATCCTATTTGATTAATATAGATATGTTATATGATTTTTAAAAATGCCTAAAAAAATAAGGTACTTCAATGACTCTACCCAATACTAATTGAATTAACATTAATTTAAAATATAGTTACAAACTAAAATTAGAAATTAAATGAATTAAAACACAATTAACACCTATGAAGAAGCATGATTTTGAAATCATGCAATAGTTATATAAGCATGTTTATGGCACTTGATTACATGGTTGGATACTTTTAGTCACCATAAATAAAAGTTCATAAATCAAATGATTGCAAAAATATTATGAACTAGTAGTGAGATTTCCTTAATATTTATAGGTCACTAAAGGTGAGGGCTCGCTAATATTTTAAAAATGGATTCATGATTTATATATATGAACTAAATTACTATCAAACAAACACATCAAGATTATACATTTTATGAAGACTACATAAATTCAAGAAAGTAATAATTTATCATATGAATAAAGATGGATCGATGCACAAATGTATATGTTGGATAGGAAAGTGTAATGTTTATGGAAGCTAATAAAATGGTTATGCAATGAAACTAGAAAATGTTTGGCTTTTTCAATGTAAAAATCAACTTCTATAAGAGAGTTGTCATGTGAATCAAAGTAGGAAGGCCATGGAATGTTTAGGATCTATCAAACTCATTGGATATGCTAGGAATATTACTTACTCAACTGAGTTAAGTTTGATATAATGAGGATAAATAGATTAAACTTATATATAAAGTAATACTACACATACTTTTTGTATTATTATATTCTTAAATACACCTGCAAACTCATTCTCAAAAAATATCCTATCCATAGGGACAAACCACCAAGTAACTACCCCCCACATGATTTCATAAGTCCATAGCTACTCTAAAAATGCTCTCTTTGATACTAATAATGGAATTCCAATGAGATTATTTAATATTAATAGACCCAAACATATATTTCAGAGATATTATAAACACACATTATAATATTATATTTCATTCTATTACATAGACCTATAGGTTTTGACTATTATATTGGCAAGTAATAGCCTATAAATGGGGATACTACAATCCCTATAAAATATCAATCATGTACCTATATTAACACAAGATATATTGTTAAATATTTAACAATATGTTCATATAACAAACTAAATATTAACTACTAACTTAATCTAACTATTAGTGAATTATTACTCTCATAATTAATCATTTTACAAATCAATGTGAGGACTAACATTTCCTAACATGATAGGAACAAATTTTCTAGGTGCAGTTGTATATACATGGTTTACATTAGCATATTATTAATACTATGTACATATAATGTGATTTGCCAATAATGGGACCTTTTCAATTAATAAATAATTTTGATTCTATAGTTCTTATATTAGCTTACTCATATTGATAATTTTATCCCTTGAAGTCTCATAAGTGTAAACCCTAGTTGCTTCCGATTGAACATGTAGGCGCGCATCCTATAGGGGAGAGGTGTAGATAGGCTGAGCATGGGCATTGGTAAAAATAGTATAGTCTACCTCATCTTATGGAGGAGTGATAACATGGACCTGGTTAGAGGGAAATTAACTATCACCCTCTTGTAGATGAGGAGGAGAAGGATATTATTTCATATGGATAAGATATGGCATTGAAACTTAAAACCTAGTTGTTAGCTTATATAATAAATCCTCTATGTATGTAAGAATTTTTTTCTTAATTGAATTCCACATAAGAGAGTAATAACATACTATAAATAGAATGAGATATTATTTACATTTAAATTGATATAAATCATCATCTATACATGCATTTATATTTTTTTTGAGTTTATTCCAAATTTAAGGGAACAAGCATGGAAATGAAAGTGTTAAACTTTGAAACCAATGTGAGACACTTCTTATATCATTATGATCATGATTATATCAAATAAAATTATAAATATATGGATCTAAAATTTGAATGCTAAAAATTTAAACCCTAGGGTTATCTAGGGTTAGGGTTTGAGTAATGTTTGAAGTAAGTCAGGGTCACCAAATGTTTTAACCTTTTAGTAATTATTGTATGTAAATCCTATGTTTGTTAAAGAGCTTAGTAGACTAAATCAGGTAAATAGTATGCAATAAATATAGCCACTATTTTATAATAGAATTGACAAGCTTTGACTTTTCTAAAAATAGTAATAAATAGTTCAAGTACAAACTCAGTTGGAAAGTAATTGATATGGATGATTTGGGTACTATAAACTGATATGGAAGCTAGTCTACATGTTACTATATCCTACTGCCATAACCCCTCCTATAAAGTATCTCCATAATTAGATAGTAGTGCCATTATTTGAAAAGTGGTAGTAGTGTCCTAATATTGGTGGTAGTGCCCTCTATGCAAGGTTGTCCTGAGCTTTTAGGTGAACCTATGTCTGGATCATTAAGGTATGTTCCCACATGAATGAGTCTTGAAACCATTTTTTTCCTTTAATGACTAATTTATTGTGAAAACCCTAATCCTCTATGTAACTAAGCCATCATGTTGATATGAGCTAAAACGTGTGTTTGTTAGTAGGGTAGGGTAGACATCCTCAACACCCCACTATGAATAAAGTTACCTACATACCAATAATCCAAGGAGGGATCAATCCTAATATTGTTCTCCCCACCTATGTGTTGGTTTAAGTGTAAATGATGCTAGTATGATAGTGGCTTTGAGTGCCTTAAATTTGTTTGAGATTAGAAATATCAATAATCTGATCTTAGGGTTGTTGTAGATGGTAGTATGCAAAAGTAGGTCAAAAAAGGGATTGATAACCTTAATTTTGATCCAATTTTTATGATTTTGAATGTGTATTTTGCATTTGATTTCCATTTAATGGTTATCAAGATAAAATTCATGTATTTATACTATTATAATTCTTGTGTGGGTGTTAAAAGAGGTTTAGGCCAAACCTAGGAGGTTCTAGTTTTGAAAATATGATCATTTAAGGAAAATAAAGGTAAATTACATTAGCATTATTGTTGGGACACTATCACCATGTAGTGTTAGTGTCCTTATTATGGTTCTAGTGTCTAATTAGTAGAACACTAGGCACTAAGGGCTAGGATTAGGAAATCAATGTCTAAGACTTATTTAGGGATGATTAGGGATGTAAGTGTCCCACATGAAGGCTAGATAAGTGTGAAAATAGGATCTAGTATATGTTTAGGGATAATATATGCATAGGTAGTCTAAAGTAACACTCTTAGCACTCAAATACCACTTTTAGGTGATTATAGTAATAAAACATTTTCATGAAAATAACGTGAAATATTTGTATAAAAATAATCAATAACATTCATAAAATGTGTTAAAACTAATATATCACTTGAACAATGATCCCTTATACTTTTATGGAGATATGTGTAAATATTTTCTTGTAAACAAGCTCAAGATAAAAATTAATCATGTTAGACTGAGAAGGACATGGATCCTCCTAATTACAATAGCATATACAATGAAGAGGAGCTATCACTCATGAATGAAAAAGATAAAATATCTTAGTTCAATATGTGGTTCTATTTGTAGGGGAGGCTATTCCTCAAGCTTAGATGTGTCATGTCATTTTGGTTGATGTTCTTGAGGTGAAGGCCTTAAAAAATCTTTAAAATTATGCTTAATATCTCTACATCTATTTTTGGAATTCTTAGAACAATCATGCAAAAGGTACTACACCTTATTGTTCTTGGGTATATATGAAAATATAAATTTTGAGAGTGTCATAGTTGGATAAATAGAAAATTAAACAAACTAAAGATGAAATACATCTAAATATTTTTGAAGAGTTTAATAATTAGTTGAAGAATGTGTAGTCATCATGTGAAAACAACATGAGAGCCTAGGATTAGCCAAAAATGGTGGTCAAATATCCATGATATGGACTTGGACTTATGATTCATACTAATCAAAATATATCTAATAATATCTAAACTTCTAATTTATTTGAATCAAGGTCTTATGAAAAGTACAATATGACACTATTATCTCTTTAGGCATCATCTTTAGTGTTTCTCATAGAAGTGTTTTTGTTGTATCTATAGAGATTAAAATTTAAGGATCATAATATCTAGTAAATAAATATGATCTTGTACTATATTGATAATTAATCATTCTTTGAAGAGACTTTGAAATAACATGTGCAACTAGTGTACTAGGAACCAACTCTATATCAAATCTAGCAATAGTAACTAAAGAAGGATCAATGTTATAAGGTGTTTGAATATGAATTGAATTGGTATTAGGATTATAATACATTCCACTATGAATACATAAAAATCATCCAAATCATCGTGATATAGGTGGGATCAAGAAAGAGTAAGCATGTTAATGTTAAAGTTGAATGATGATTGGTGGAAATTATTTTTAAGGGATGATTTGTAATGAAGGATTTTTGCATTTTTTTTTCTAACCATATCCAAAAAAAGGTCATTTAATGTATAACCATTATCATATTAATAAGTGGTGAAATACACATTAATTTATTTAAACACTATGTTGATGTTAATTTTATTATAAATTGGCTTTTTATAAAATACCACAAAAGTGGGAATCTCATCAGTTGGCATTTTATGAGAATAGGGTTACAAAATAGGCAATAACTGAGATAAAATTATAGGAGGGAGTTTTTATGATTATATTTTTAGTTTATTTATCATGGTATTTGTTGATGCTTAGAATTATGTTGTTTCCAACACCAACAATGTGAAGTTTTAGGAAAGTGAGACTTGCGACCTAAAATGACCTCTAGATTTTAAAGAAGCTGGCTCTTCTTTATCTCAAAAGTATTGTGGGAAAAAGGATAGAAATAAAATATAAACCCCAATGTAACAAAAAAAAAATTTAATTATGGTGATGCGCCTGAGTTTAATTTGATCCTTAATACTAAGCACAGTGAAGCTATCTTTAGAATTCAATTACATTAAAGAGCAAAAAATGCATGATCAATGTAAAAGATGAAAACAAATAGAATAAAAGGCTCACAACTTAGATGATTTTGAAATAACATATAAAATATCAACAAAGGCATAGAACTTGGTATTCTTATTAATTTTTCAATCACATAAAAGGCACAGATACATGCACAATTATACAAACTTTCTAAATCAAGAAAATAGAACAAAGGCAAATGATATTAATGGCCACAGCAAGAAAGTCTAATAAAATTCTTGATAAAAATCTCTTGCAAAAAATTCTCTCTCTCTCTTCTGATGATGATTTCTATTGATAATCTCTGCACCCATATTTATAACATCAGACTAGCTATAGATTGCCCGCATGTTCCCAACCCAATAGTCTAACTAAACTCTAACTGAACTAGAAGTTTTTAACAAAAGATATTTTTACAATCTCTAATGTTGGCCTCTCTACAAGTTCAAATCCTAATGGCCTAACCAAATTGGAACTTAACTGGAAGTGTTTAATAGAGGATATTTTCTAGATCTGAAATGTTTAGTCTCCCTGCAAGTTCAATGGCTGAATTAGATACACGTGACACTTTTCACTATGAAATAGGTGAGGACACTTGGTAGATTCCACTTGCCTCACTTGAAAACCATCTCATTATTTAGGAGGCACCTAAAAATGACACTTGGTAACTTCCATGGCACTTACAGAAAACACATGGCACTTTCCACTACATTATACTCTTTACTGTGTCTTTGTATCAGGAGTGCTCCATCTTTGACAACTATCATAGTCTACTACTATAAAACTTTATCAACTTACATAAAATAGGACCCACAACAATTCTTTCTTGAGTATCTTCAAAAGTGGAATGGGGACAGGTGTCACTTTCCATGTATCTTTAACAAATGATACGTGTCAGCTTTCGCTTGTCTATAGAAGCTTTTAGATACTTTTTCAGAGTCCTGTGAAAGGTGACATGTGGAAGTCTCCACTGAGCTTTAGCTACACTATAGAAACATCCAGGACTCATTTTAGATTTACACAAATGGTGAAACTTGGTGGCTTCCACTGACTTTAGAAACAAAACTCGAGGCCCACCACAGTCTTTACTCAACAATGAAACAAATGAAGAAATCATGGATGTTGACACTTGGCAACTTCCACTGAGCTTTAACTTGGGACACGTGGTAGCCTTCACTAACCTTTAGCTAGGGACATGTGGTAGCTTCCGTTGCTTTTAGAAAAACATATTGAAACCTTCTACAGTTGCCACTTGGGGCCCTCCGTGTGTACTGAGAAAAGCTTATCGATAGGAGTTTTTAAAACTCATAAAAAATGTGAAACATAGATGCCGACACTTGTCATGCTTCGCTGAGTTATAATAGGACATGTGGCATGTTTCACTCAACTTCTAGAAATTATAATGTGTCCTGGCTAATGACACTTGGTAGCTTCTGCTCAACTTTGATACTTAGACAAAATTTAGGCAAAAATGAAACTCATGCCTACACTCTATGTCAAAAACATCACTACCTTGAAACTGAAATGTATAGGGACAAAACTTGGAGTGCATAATTGAAACTCAAAAAATAAAATGTAGAGTATTTTACTCTAAAGTTCTTGGTGACCCTGAGGACTTTTGATCCTGCTCAAAAAAAATCCAAAGAATGTATAAAAAATATGACAAAAATCATAACTTTTGTAAGGCCATCTGATAAGCAGTCCATTTAGCATCAGATAGTCCCTACTTATTTTGAAATTATTGGAAGGTTAAATCAAGGTTGATGATGTCCTTGTGTGAAAAACTTTGCAAAATATGAACTGTAGCCTTCAATTGAAATTCAAGCTGGGACATGGGGATCAAGATAGCTTCCACTTCTGGCATTGATGAATCCTCTATTAAACCCTAGAAAACTGACTAATCATTTTTCCTAGCTAACAACAAAGGTTTAATCTCATCAACCATCAACACAGTGTTGCTATCAAGAAAAGGGGAGGGAAGACCCAATTGCACCAGATCTTCAATATGTTGCTTCATGTCTTTGATTCCCTCTTTCACCACATCTAGAATCTCTTTGTAATTAATTACTGTGGAGTTGCAACTGAGAACATCATTCACCCTTTTTATCATAATCATTTTATCACTAATCCCTGTTGCTGATAATGTTCCATTAGTTGGGTCATATAGCTTTTGCCGCAGCATTTGAGAATCAAACACTCTCAAAGAGACAGTGGATAGAGTGGCTTCAACTGAAGTCTCCACCTTTTCACATAATTTTTGTGCATTTAGCAGAAAGGTTAGAGAGGGTCTGAGCTGAGTAATCTCCTCAGATATTCTTTTCCATATTGATACATATAACTCCTTGACTAGATTCAAAACTCCTAAATTATTTGGCCTATTATCCAACTCAAGTGTCAATTGTTCTATTATTTGTTGCTCAGCTTGAAGTTGGGCCTGTATGGTAGTGGTATTGTTCTGCTCATTCACCAGCTTTTGTTAGAACTGAGTGACTTGTTGCAGTTTTTCCTCACATTTTTCCTATAATGTTGACTTTTCCTACCTTAGGGCTGTCACTGCAGCTTTCTAGCTCTTCTTTCAAAGAATCATTTTGGACCTAAATAACCTAGTGAGTCTAAAAAGAAATAGTATCTTACAACTATTTGTTGAGACTCTCTATTTCATCATTCTTTGATTTGATCTCTATAGCCAAATTGCTAATATTTGCCTTTTCTTGAGCTAGATCAGCTTCCATCTTCTACAGCTTCTTTGATATTTTCAAATAATCAGTAGCTACATTAGAAGTGGATTCATTCAATATCTCAACCCTATCCTATGGTTTGAAAAGTGACATATCCATAGCCACTGCATTCATTGTATAATCTTTAGTCTACATCTGCTCATCCAATAGCAACTAACAGTGACCCATTTATCACCTAATGTAGTCAAGCTAAATGAGCAGATGCAGCCTAAAGATTATACAATGAATGTAGTGGCTATGGATATGTCACTTTTCAAACCACAGGATAGGGTTGAGCTGCTGAATGAATCCACTTCTACAGTAGCTACTAATTATTTGAAAGTATCAAAGAAGCTATAGAAGATGGAAGTTGATCTAGCTCAAGAAAAGGCAAATAGTAGCAATCTGGCTATAGAGATCAAATCAAAGAATGATGAAATAGAGAGTCTCAACAAATAGTTTCAAGATACTATTTCTTTTTAGACTCACTAGGCTATTCAAGCCCAAAATGATTCTTTGAAAGAAGAGCTAACATAGGGGAAAGCTACAGTGACAACCCTAAGGTGGGAAAAGGTAACATTACAAGAAAAATGTGAGGAAAACCTACAATAGGTCACTCAGTTCCAATAGGAGCTACTGAATGAGTAGAACAATACCGCTACCATATAGGCCCAACTTCAAGTTGAGCAAAAAATAATAGAATAATTGACACTTGAGTTGGCTAATAGGCCAAAGAATGCAAGAGTTTTGAATCTAGTCAAGGAGCTATATGTAACAATATGGAAAAGAATCTCTGAGGAGATTACTGAGCTCAGACCCTCTCTAACCTTTCTGCTAAATGCATAGAAATTGTGTGAAAAAGTGGAGACTTCAGTTGAAGCCACTCTATCCACTGTCTCATTGAGAGTGTTTGATTCTCAAATGCTACTACAAAAGCTATATGACACAACTGATGGAACATTATCAATAGTAGGGATTAGTGATATAATGATTGCTATAAAAAGGGTGAATGAGTTCTCAATTGTAACTCCACAACAATTAATTTCAAAGAGCTTCTAGATGTGGTGAAAGAGGGAATCAAACACATGAAGCAACATATTGAAGATCTAGTGTAATTGGGTCTTCCCTCCCCTTTTCCTGATAGCAACATTGTGTTGATGGTTGATGAGACTAAACCTTTGTTGTTTAGCTAGGAAAAATGATCAGTTAGTTTTCTAGGGTTTAATAGATGATTCATCAGTGCTAGAAGTTGAAGTTATCTTGAAACCCATGTCTCAGCTTGAATTTCAATTAAGAGCTGTAATTCATATTTTGTAGAGTTTTTCACATAAGGACATCATCAACCTTGATTTAGCCTTCCAAGAATTGCAAAATAAGTAAGGACTATCTGATGCTAAATGGACTGCTTATCAGACGGCCTTACGTAAGTTGTGATTTTTGTCACATTTTTTATACATTCTTTGGATTCTTTTTGAGCAGGCTCAAAAGTCCTTGGGGTTACCAAGAAATGTAGAGTAAAATACTCTACATTTTATTTTTTGAGTTTTAGTTGTGCGCTCTAAGTTTTTTCCCTGTGCATTTCGGTTTTGAGGTAGTGAAGCTTTTGACACAAAGCGTGGGCACAATTTTCATTTTTGCCTAAATTTTGTCTAAGTATCAAAGTTGAGTGGAAGCTACCAAGTGTCATTAGCTGGGACACATTATAATTTCTAGAAGTTGCCATGTGTCTTATTATAACTTAGCAGAGCATGACAAGTGTCGGCATCTATGTTTCAAGTTTATTATGAGTTTCAAAAACTCCTTTCAATAAGCTTTTCTCAGTACGCACAGAGGGTGCCAAGTGGAAATTGTAAAAGGTTTCAATATGTTTTTATAAAGGTAGTGGAAGCTTCCATGTGTCCCTAGCTGAAGCTCAGTAGAAGCTGCCATGTGTCCCTAGCTAAGGCTCAACAGAAGCTACCAAGTGTCAACATCCATAGTTTCTTCATTTTTTTCATTGTTGAGTAAATACTATGGTGGGCCTTGGGTTTTGTTTCTAAATTTAGCAGAAGCCACCAAGTTTCACCATCTGTGTGAATCTAAAATGAGTCCTAAATGTTTCTATAGTGTATCTAAAGCTCAGTAGAGACTGCCACATGTTACCTTCCATAAGACTCTCAAAAAGTATCTAAAAGCTTCTATAGACAAGCGGAAGCTGACACGTATCATTTTTTAAAGATACGCAAAAAGTGACACATGTCACCATTCCCCTTTTGAAGCTACTCAAGAAATAATTATTTTGGGTCCTATTTTCTATAAGTTGATAAAGTTTCAGAGTAGTGAACTCTGACAGATGCCAAAGATGGAACACTCTCGATACAAAGACATAGTAAAGAGTATAATGCAATAGAAAGTGTCGTGTGTTTTATGTAAGTGCCATGGAAGCTTCCAAGTGTCATTTTTTGGTGTCTCATAAATAATGAGATGATTTTCAAGTGAGGCAAGTGGAAGCCACCAAGTGTCCTCACCTATTACATAGTGAAAAGTGTCACATGTATCTAATTTGGCCAATGAACTTGCAAGGAGACTAAATGTTTCAGATCTATAAAATATCTTATGTTAAACACTTCCAATTAAGTTCTAGTTTGGTTAGGTCATTGGAATTTGAACTTACAGAGAGGCCAATGTTAGAGATCTAAAAGATATCTTTTTATAAAAACTTCCAGTTCAGTTAGAGTTCAGTTAGACTATTGGGTTGGGAACGGGCGGTCAATCTAGAGCTAGTTGGATGATATAAATATGGGTGCAGAGATCATCAATAGAAATCATCATCAAAAGAGAGAGAATTTTCTACAAGAGATTATTATCAATAATTTTATTAGACTTTCTTGTTGTGGCCAGTAATATCATTTGCCTTTGTTTTATTTTCTTGATTTAGAAAGTTTGTATAACTATGCATGTATCTGTGCCTTTTATGTGACTGGAAAATTAATAAGAAGATTGATTTTTGTGCCTTTATTGATATTTTCTATGTTATTACAAAATCATCTAAGTTGTGAGCCTTTTATTCTATTTGTTTTCATCTTTCACATTGATCATGCATTTTTTACTCTTTAATGTAATTGAATCCTAAAGATAGCTTCACTGTGTTTAGTATTAAGGATCAAATTAAACTCAGGTGCATCACCATAGTTAAAATTTTCTTTCATTGCATTGGTGTTTCTATTTGATTTCTATCGTTTTTCCCAAAATACTTTTGAGATAAAGAAGAGCTAGCTTCTTTAAAATTTGGAGGTCATTTCAGGTCACAAGTCCCACTTTCTTGAAACTTCCCATTGTTGGTGTTGGAAATAGCGCAATTCTAAGCATCAACAGTATTCATCTTCAAAATCTATTATTTTTGGTGGGATGTTTCCCATAAACTTGGGGTGACCAATATAACCTTTAATATAATCAATGGGATAGTTAGAATGTTGGTATTCATGGAATAGAATACTATGCAAATACTCAATGGTATGTATTTTATATATACCACATTCTTGGAATTTTTAAAAATTATAAGGTTTGGTATCACCTTATACCTTATAAATAGCATTAATATAAGGAAACTTCATGCATTTTCATGTGTATGAATCTAAATCCCTCAAGTGATGAGTCCAAGGATGGCCAAGAAAGATGTGACAAGAAAGGGGAAAGTTTAAAATCATAACCTTTATCCTAACTATGATAGGAATCTAAAGACATCCTAAGGGAGGAATTTCTCTTTTTTCATATCTTTGTCACCTATGATGGGTAGTGGATGTAGATTATCTTAAGGATTTGATGAAATCTAAAGAGGTAATGCAAGTGCCAAAAACTTCATCAATTAATTCTCTCTTAAATATGATGTTTCTTATTTTTGTGTTGATTAATAGAGGTTCATCCACATAAAGAATGATTTTATAAGGGATTATATATGCAATAGGTAATTTTATAGATAGGTTCATATCCATTGTGTGATTTACACGGATAGACATCTCTTTGAATTTTTTCATGATACTTTCCTCATACCCAATAAATTTAGCTTCTTATCCCAAATGTGGTGACTGAGGAATGTTCATGTCAAATAAAAACTACATTAGACGTTTTTTATATCTTATAAAATTCAACATAAAGGCAAGATAAATAATTTTATATAGGAATCTAGTAATATATTATATGGGATCCCACTCATCAAAGCTAAAATGAGCTCAACCAGACTTCTTATGATAAAGATATTTCTAAAACTAATCAGTTCTAACTATATATGAATTTGAACCTAATTTACTTGTTTTTTTCTAGTGTATGGACTTATCAGTTTTGGTAAAATAGAGTCTAGATGAGGAAAATATATAATCTTATCTAATACAATTGGTGACATAAAACAATAAAAATTTGATCATATCAATTTAGTCAATATAGTATAAATAGAATTAGGTCCAATATATCTAGACTAAAACTAGGAACAAAATACTAAATTAGGTAGGATGATACATTTGGGTTAATAGGAGACTATGTTAGGCTAGTTAATATAATTTTAGACCTAGGGAGTTATATCAAGTTGGTCCATAGAGTTTTGGAAATAGGTAAATATATCAAGTTGGTTAATATAATTAATTTTTTTAGATAGATAGAATTTTTTATTTCATAAATATGTGATAGCTAAAAACTAATGTGGAGGATAATCATAAAGACTAGAATGTAAGATAATATATTTTGACCTGAAGGATTAGGATTATTATATGGCACCATGTACTTCATGTTTTTCATATTGACCAAGTTTTCCTCATCAGTGGAAGAGTGAGGGTTAAATTTTTTTAATACAACATTGGTGGTTACTTTGGAAGAGTTTATAGGTTGATTAATAGGTAATTAGTTTTGAGAATAATTAGGAAGAGGGTTGGTGTACATATCAATGTCAACATTAGCTTTATTAATTTAATCATTCTTGAATTTAGTCTCATAAACATTAGCTTACTTATCAAAGGATTGGTGGTATTTTTTTATCAAGGCTTCATGATCAAAGTTATGAATGAGGAGAAATTTAAATTGTATATTTTAAATTTACTTTCACATTTCATGAGAATGGCCCCAATCAGCATGAAACTAGATATGATTTTTGGTATCATACCAATGGGTGTTAGGATGGGAAGCATAAATATCTCTAGGTAAAGGTCTAAAAATGTGTTTCATAACATATTCAAGAGTAATATTTTTATGGGAATCACAAGTGTGGTTATTTGATGAAGGAGGAGAATGTTGGAAGGAACTTCTAACTATTGATTGAGAGAGAGTCACTTCATCATAACTTCCTGACATGATTTCATGGATGGTTTTCTTAGAGTTATAAGTTTCAAAGACACAACCATTGGTAGCATCATTAACTTTCATAATAATTTGAGTTACATTTTTATATTTGGAAGACTCAAATTGTCTTAGGAAATGGTTTTTCTATTTAGTTTCATCTAAGGCTTCATCTAAGGATTTAGGATTGAAGGACCTAAGAATGCATTTCAATATAGTGTTCATTGAAGTAGTGAATATATAGAAGAGGTTATATTCAATCATACTATGCTTGACTATGTTGTTAAGGATTTATAATGTTTAATTGAATATTGGGTAGTCTCAAGTTTCATTTTTTAATTGATAATGATTTATAGATTATGTGTGATCAAGCCATTAGATTAAAACTCTTGGGCCAATGCATTAACATAATATTTTAAGATAGTAATATATCTATACTTTTGTTAATTATACCACTATAAAGCATCTCAACTTAAGGTTTTAACTAATAATTTAGTAGGGAAAGGTGCTAATCTTAATCTAGTCCTTATAAATATTTCTAAAGGTCTTCAAATTTAGAGAGGGATTAGTGGATCTATTATACAATATCCTAATATTAGTTCCACCAATGTTAGTGTCCATAATCTGAGGAACCACATGTTTATTTTAAATATGTTTAATGACTTTTTGTGAAGTGGAGGTTGCAAAATTAGGTTGCCAATATAGTATATAAGGGGGATAATGCACATATTAATTTTTAATTACCCACTAAACATGTTAAGATTTAGATTACATTTGTATAAGTTGGTAGTGAAATTGTAAATTTTGAGAATTTTTAGAAGCTTGCATGGTTTATGACTTTTAATATTACCCTAATTACATTTTGGTTTGAATTACAGGCCTATTGATATGTAATAGATGTAACATTAATTTTAGAATTAATATGATCATTTTGGGTAGATGATATAAAGGTAAGACCCACCATGTTAGTTTCTAAAATAAGCATGGTGTATGTACAAGGGAGAGGGGAATCCTATAATTAATTTTCCTCAAGTCCTATTGAAAAACTGTGTAAGGGAAGGAGTAAATTACATAGAGGGTTGAATAATGATGTGATAAATGATAGTGGGATCCTTTACCCTATGCTTAAGATTATCTTGGATAAATATTTTAATTTATAAAGTATAATCTAGATCACATTTATATTTACCCTCATATTTGTGGGTTAAAAGTAATTATCATTTCCTAAGGATTTTATAATTTTAATATGGCTTATAGATTTTAGATATAGAAGAACCCACATTACAATCATTATAAGGGTGATCTAGAGAAAGAGAAAAATTGTACAATGTAAGTTGATAATATTATGGGTATTAGTTAAATCCATATCATTAGGATTGTTGGCATACAATCCCTAAAAATCCTAGTAGGAATTCTCAACGGATTCCTCAAAAAGGTAATATAGTTTGTAGGAAAGGAATTAGAGAAAATTTTCAACTTTGCATTCCCATTATATTGTGTCCCTAAATCACTCATATATATGATAATATCATTTAAATAAATAATATTTTCATTGATTAGATCTGTTTTATTATGTCTTAACCAAAAATATTTTTTCATATTATCCCACACATTTTTGATAATCATGGTATGCATTGAATTTAAATCTCTTAGATGATTCCCTATTATTATCAACCTCTTTTTGAAGAGGGAGAGATATGATAATTCACTCAAGTAATTTTTTTATTATCTTATGAGGAGGTTTTTATAATCATGTAGATGGCCTCCTTTATAGGGATATTTGGATAAGCCTATTATTAAGTTGTGATGTCACACTAACTGTTGCTTTTGCCTCATTCTTAGTATCATTCATTTTATATTTAAATATTTGATTAAATTTGATTTATTTTCAATAGAATTATCTAGATTATTGGACCCATACTTTAACTTATTCATAACAAGGAGGTTAACCTCACATATTTTAACCATATGACATAAGTCATCAATTATAATCAATTGAACATAAAGTACTAATGTGATGGAGTAACAAATGTTTGATTGAATATGTCTTTAAAATCAATATCAACCATAAGATTCTTCATCTTATAGACCATGGTCTTGTATTGAAGGAAATAATAAATAATGGTTTCATTGGTTTCATTGGTTTCTTGGTTAATTTTTGTAATTTGAACATATGACATCTTCTCACTAATGTTTATTGAAAAGTGTTATAATAACTTATCAACCAAAGGATTGAAACCATACACTAATTGAAATGGAAGATCATAGAACCATCACAAATCTTAGTCCTTAATACTCCACAAAAATAACTTATTCAACAACTTAACATTGGATACATATTCCAAACATATTATCTTAAAGTCTTAAAGGTGTTAGTTTGGATCTCCTTTAGCATAATATAATGTGCTCTTCAGTGCAACAAATAATATAGGTGATGCATAAGATGAAATACCTAGGGCTATTTTTTGAATTAGTAATGCTTAAAAATTAGTAATATGGTCTAATTGAGAATAACCCTTAATTATAAAACCTTAAATTTAATATTATGTATCATTTGAAAAGGGATTACACAAAAAACATAAAAAAATTGTAGTAATGGATTATTTCACTTGAGTATCCATCTTAGTAGGAAAAATTGTATGTTTTATATGGATAACCATAGTATTCTAAGGAAAACATTGTGTTTACCCCACACTATGAGTGAAAATCACATCTATAACCATAGGTCTATACATAGGTAAAATAACAATAGGAGTAGTGATGTGAACACCTATTGTAGATTCAACACCTCTTAAAGTTAAATTAATATCATTGAAGGGTTCATGTTTTTCCTTAGATGTGACAAAGTTGGCATTATTTTTTATTTTATCTCTAGTTACATTTAATAATGCATTCATTTTATGATATTGACTTAATTCTTATTGATCTACATAATCAAATCTATCATGAAAATCAGGATAATAATTTTATTTATTAGCATCCACATCAATTATATTTTCCATTATTATGATTTAAAAATTTGAAAATCAGATCTAGACACTAATGTTGGAGAAATATAAAGCCCTAAGAACGAAGTCTAAAACCCCAAGGGAAACAAAGGCTTTTATGTACTTACAAGAATAGTATGTTACACTAGTTTTTTTGACTTAGTTTGGATTTAAGTGACCTTAACAAGCTAAAACTTAGATTATTTAAACTTTATTAGATATATCCTAAATTACTTAGATTTAAAAAAGATATGAAAATTGAGATTGAGCTTAATTATTCATATAAATGACAAGAGAATGGATACTTAGCTTGTTCACTATTATGTTTTGATCATTATTTGTGTATAGTCACCTAAAACTATTTGTAATGGCTCCATGATCAATTTACTCATGAAATAGAGTATCAAAACCTATTAAGACATGTAAAATAGGGTAAAAAGGTCTATGATAGTCATATCCATCCATTATATTCTAGGAGGATCTATGTGTGAGATGTTAGATCCACCACAAATCACTATATCTGCCTATCAATATATTTGTCTTCATTCACCTTAAAACCTTAATTATACTTTCAAAAATTATTTGTCTTTGTTTTTAACCCCATTGGGTTTAACTCAGAGTTAAGAAAAAAAATACACTAACTCATATCATCCCCATCATTAATTACAAATAATTCTTATTGTTTGCTATCTAAATGCATCTAGTAACATTTACTTAGTTACTATTAGCCTACTAGTCAATGCAATGATCCATTTAGGTACCAAATAGATAAATACTAAATCATGAGTTATGAAACCTATCAAACATCTCAAATATAGATTTTAAACATATTTATAGATTATATTACAATTTTAAGCATTTCTATTACAATATCCAAAATAAAATAAAATTTATATATAAACTAATTATATTAATAAATCATATCATATTATACAACATTACAATTTACATCAATGAATATCAAATAAAACAAATATAATGTTCTCTAGAATATATGAGCATCAAAACCAACTCAAATATCAGTACAATAGCGATGAGTAATATTATTTGAAGGTTGAATAGTTTAATGAAGAGGGAGAGCATCATCGATGTAATTTACCTCAAACCATAGACCATAGATCCCCTGTACACCTCCCAATTGATGAGTGTCCCTACCCTTCATAGAAGGGTAGATGAAAATAGTGTGGATATCCATAATTTAACCATAACCCATGTGTTATAAAATCAATAATACATGCAAAAAATCACATATACTATGGAAATCCATTCCTCTATTATGACATTATGCAAACATGTAAACTAGATTAAATAGGTGAAATGATGATATTTTTAGCTATAAATACTAATTTGGTAAAATATTTTGTTATAGGTTTAGATCAGCTAGATTCGTCATTTAACACACACAGTAATCACATAAAAATGCAATTTTTATAACTTGAGAATGACTTGTGACTTCAAAACCATAGGTCTTTCTTGCTTGCTCACACAACCCACTAGGCATGTTTTCACTATTTCCTAATCATCTAAAACCTTCCAGATTCAGCCTCGGCTGTCCCAAACTCCTCTCCTAGGCACATACCTATCCTCCAAGGTCCCTTTCCTCTTATAAACTAGTGCCATAAGTTTGACTATAGCGGTGGAACCCAGGGTGTCCACTTTCTAGTGCTATTGTCCAAGTCACTCTTAGCCTCAAATGATCTAATTTTCTTGGTTCCTTATCTTTTTCCTTGTCAGCCTAACATGAAGTCATATAACCTAGGATCATTATTTACCATATAAAATCCTATTCAAGGGTAATTTATGAGTGTTGTAAATCATTCAAAAGGCACAAGCTAAAAATACACTAAGCACCTTCAAGTAAATCTTCCTATTCTCTGCATACAACCAACCATTGCTATACAAATCATAAGTCATCTCAATCTTGCCTATATTATCATAATACTTGCATTGCATACATAGTATTACACAATACACATTCAATTTGGAAGAACTACATTGTCCTTGATCCCTCTTTGAATTATTAGTATGTAGGCAACGTGCCCACACATGGGGTGTGATAGCACATTCAATGAATAATACACACTAACCCCTTTTTCCAATTGATCCAAGACCACTTATCAAGCCTAAGGAGTAACTAAGACCCTAAGAGACAAAATGAGTTTCATGTGGAGTTTTTTAGATGATCGAGACTTGCAAATTTAGACATAAAGCCTCTAGAAACATCAAAATAGAACCTAGAAAGCTTAGACGAAGTAGATCCAAAGGACTATAGTGCCAAAAATAGGACTATAACACTGGACCCCAAAGTGTCTATTTTTTTTATGCTACTATCCAATCAAAAAATAGATTTTTGGGTCTTGTTTATGATAGTCTACCTAGTCAACTCATCAGTTTTCAGTTCTAGATTCCCCTGTCTCAGTCCAAAAATTAGCTAAGTTTACTTTCTATCCTCTTGCTTGCCATTTTTATTAATTAATTGTTCAAATATAGATTTATAAAATTATTAGGTTAATTTAGGCATACTATATTTCATGTTTTCCAAATTAATCGATACCCTTTTACTAATTAGGAAATTAAACACTTAATTTCCCAAAAATAATAAAACATTTGGTGAACCTGACTTACTTTGAATTTTCACACAAAAACCCTAGAAATGATAGGGCTAATTATTTATAATTTTTTTCAATATTTTCCTAATTTTTATAGAATTTAAAATTAAAAAAAACTACAAATTTAAGTGAAATATTTTCAATAATTCACTAAAACCTTAGTTTCTACATACTAGGTCCTTTTTGCATGAAACCACTTCCAAACCACTAGAAAAAATATTTTTCTGATTTTATAAATATTTTCATATTTTTACTAATATATTTCAAGTCAAATCTACTAATTCTCAGTATTTTTTTTCAAATTATTTCATAAATTTTGAAAAAAAATCATTTCAAACCCTAGTTACATCACTCAATTTTCAATAATTTTCTAGAATATTCCTCTTATTTTTTGCAAATTTTGATTGAATATTAAAATCAAAAAATCATTTTCAAATTCCAAAATTCATAGTAATTTCTAAAAATATTACTAAAAATCCCTAAGTTGCATATACTAGGTCCTATTGTATTTTGAGGTATCACCTTATATCTATAGCCAAATTGCAAAAATAATGCTCACTTATTTACAATTATTTCTTACATTTATTGCACAAAATAAGGAAAACATCAATGGTCCTATCATGTACATGAATGATGAAGTCTATCATATGTTATTACAACATTTCATCCTTTTCATTTCATGTTTATGTTTCATTTTATGGGATCATATTACAAAATTCATTGCTAAACATGCACAATATTCCAAAATTATTTTTACGAATTCTCTTTCGCTCATATGGAAAATTGTTTTAAATTGTCTTGCTAAATACACTCAAAATATCATGTTGTATATCAAAATTTTATATCCCTTTATGCAAAAATTCATGATCTCAACCCTTTAATCTCTATATTTCATATGGAAATTTTTTTAGGCTTATCATGCTACACACATTAGAAATGTTATGTCACATGTCAAAATTATTTATACATTCATGCACGGTTTCAGGGTCTTTAACCTTTTCTCTTTATCACTCATAAGGAAAAATATACATGTTTATCATGTTAAAAACATTAGCAATGTCATAGTACATGTCACAATCTCTTATGCATACATGCACAAATTCATACTTTATATCCCTTGTTTGTTATATTTCATGTGGAATGTTCTCTATAATCATATTTCTATACAATTTATAACTCCACTTATATGAATTTTAGCCCATTTATTGGCTACTCTTATTTCAATTTCATATTTCATGTAGAATAAATAAATCCCTTCTCCTCTTCTTCCTTAAGAGGGTGATATCATCTTTCCCTCTAACCAGGCCCATGATATCACTCCTCTAAAAAGTAAGGAATCCTATACCATTGTTTGTAATGCATAAATTTATCCTATAGCTTCTTCAAACTATCTTCAACATATGTGCTTCCATGTTCAATCACAAGCAACTAAGGGTTGCACTTGTGAAACTCTAAGGGATCAAATCACTAGTATGAACAAGTTAATGTCAAATTTACAAACATAGAATCAACTATTACATGAAAATATCATAAAATCAAAAAATTAGATCATAATTAAAAATCCTTAAAGGCATCCTAATGTCAATAATATATATGCACCTTCACGTAGTCAATTGATTACAAGCAATGTTACATATAAAAATAACAAATCACAATATAGTATCTCTAAAACTAGTGATTCCAAAAGCATTCAAAGATAAAATAAGAGTTCAAGTGAGGTACTAAGGTAACTGATTAAATCTAAGTGGATCAAACTACCTCCTATACATCTAATGAGAAGATCCAAATATTATTATGCATATCATAGAATACATGAGCATCATACAGATTCATGCTTGGTACTGAAACAACATATACAATAGATAAATGCTAATAAGGACCCTATACAAGGTAAATCAATCAAGCAATCCATAGTAATACATGAACACATTAATAAATGGTCAAATTTAGAAAGAATGCAAAAGTGGTTACCAAGGCACAAATCTGGCCAATAAAAGGATCAAAAATTAAAATCGGAACAAGAAATAGGTTTACAAGCATAGGTAAAGCACAAATAAGATGCAAAGTTATCTCTCCAAACTAAGGCTCAACTTTCATAATAGTATGGGTTTGGGAAAGCATGCTCAAGGCATCACTACTCCTATTCACATAGTTAATAATGTTTGTCACCAAGGTTTGGGATTTATTGAACATCTTGAGGCAAAACATTCATAGACACAATTCATTAAAGCAAAAGATCCAAATATAATAAAATTTAGAATTAACATTCTATTGTCTAAAAATTAAGATGATAATGATGAGTGGAATAATCCAGGTTATTATGATTTCAAAGATATTGATAATGAATCCATATATTTAGCATCATATTCATAGTCATTCCCTCATTCTTCATAGTCACACATGATCCCTCTCTTTGATATAAGACACCATGACAGGGAGTCTCATTTGAGACTCATTAGTTAGTATCACTCCTTTCCAGCATTTCATGTATATAGTTTTCATTTACTTAATTGTAAATAGCTTATTTCACAAATACAAAATTACATCAATTGTATGCATCATCTATATTCTTACATTGATAAAACACTATTCTAGACTTATATTATGATGTTCTATACTACTTTTTTATCGATTTATCTATATTACCATGATTCAATTGATCTTCTTTGAGTGTGTGTAGCACATCCAGATCCTTCATTACTTTACTCCACCCATTGAGGGGTATCTTACTTCTACATTCCAACTATACATCGATACATCTACCCACTGGGAGCACACTCTACATGACTAAACCATCCATGTTATGTCATTCTCACACTCCACACTCTAGGCATCTTGTGTAGTATGTACCTTAATTGCTTACATAGATATTACATTAACATCCTATAGAATTTATCACACTTTTATATTTCATAGCATATACATTAGTCTTGTACCACATATCTTGTATACTCTTGCTTCTTGTTTTCCATAGTTAGATGCTTGTTTATATTTCTAGTATTTCACATGCTTCCATTTTTCATTCGATAAGCTAGATGTGTTTGCATTTTCCAATTCTTGTTTGCTTCCTACTTACATTTTAGGACATTTTCTAATGTATTTTTATTCTATCTATATTGTGTGTGTATTTGGATATTTTCCAATGTCCTTTGTGTGTGCCTTATATTTTCTTATGTCCCTTGTGCCAATATTTTCTTATTCCCATTATGTGTGTATGTGGAATTTGAACATTCCTTATATGCCTTGTGTGTCTATTTGGCCCCTAGGCCACCCTTGCATGTTTATTACTTCTTGAACTATATGTGTGTTACTTGATTATTTATATTTGTATGTATAATGCCATGATTCCAATAATGCATTTAACTTATTTCTTGGATGCCATGATGAACATCATGTTCCATCCCTATATGCTACTAATAAACTAAATAACTAACAACCAACATTGTGTATTCTATATTTTTTTATGCACATGCTATTATATTATTATATCTATCTAGGCATACCCATATGGATCTAATAATCTCTTTCTACAACTTTTGCTATATCTTGAGATCATGAATATCAATGTTATATCAAACATTTCCATAAATTAAAACACTTGTAGGGATTCTTATTTTGAGTGTAGTCATTGTAGGGTCTTCATTCCTACCCTTAGAAGAGGGGATAAAAAATAAGGGTTTTATCACAGAGACTAGAGATCCTAAATGGTCAAAAAAGCAATTTCAAAATACACAGTCCATATTCCAAAATTTAGTACAAGAAAGCTAGATTAGGTACATAGTAGAGAACATAGTTTAATTTTTAGTTTTGGCTCTAGACAATATCACCAAAAATGGGACTATAACTCTGGACCTTGAAGTATTTAGTTTCTAGTGTTAGTGTCTAAATAGTATAATTTTTAATTTTTTTAGAATCAGGTAGAGGGGTGAGTTTAATCATGGTTTTTCCATAATAGTAAAGTCTAGAATATAAAAAAAATTAGCACTTATTTACTCAAACAATATAGATATAAGGGGCATCATGCATGGTATGAGGGTTTCCACTTACAATTCAGACATGGTAGTTGATATAACTTTTAGTTCAAAATCTATGTTATAGACACCAGTTATTGGGGGTAATGTGTGTGGTACATGGGCCTTCTCTTTTTTGAGATTAGTAAATTTTCCTTGTATGTTCCCAGTAGTTATGTGCCTTACTCCATCTACAAGTGATTGGCATCACTTTCAAGTAAACTTTCATACAAGTTTCCTTCATATGTACCCAATTTCCTGAGTGGCTTCCTAATCCTTGATTCTAGTTTTGGAGGGGCTTCTATTCAAGTCCAATCTCCATCTTTTGAAGTGGACAACATTGGCCTAGTATCTAGTTATATTCAGTTATCCATGCCAACATTGTTAGATTACAGTATGTTCATGGGATTCATGATTCATCTCATATGGCATTCATCTTATAATGATATCTTTCTATTCAGATTCACATCATGGGGAAATGATGGAGCCAAAGGACTAGGTATTCTTGAGACACCTATTTAGAGGGATTAGACACATGGTCCAAACATCTATTAACACATGCATGATTCATTAAATTCACATAGTTGGTGATGATGGAGCTAAATTTCTTACCTTTGCATTCTTGAGACACCTTCTAGGATATTGAGCACTTATCTCATTCATTGATATAACTCTTAGTTCAAACATACATTTAGCATCACTTAGCATAATCCAGCAACACAACAAGTTTTGTATTGGTTCACATACTCAGTGAGGTGTATTCATTCCTTTCTCTTCCTTTCTCTCTCTTTACCCAACTTTGTACATTATTATTTTAGATATATCATATCTAGTAAGAACTAATCTACTTTCACTTTCCTTGTTTATGGATTCACATAGTATAATGTACTCTCACCATTCACAAATCCAACATCACATAGCTTCTTGGGCTTATCCTCACAGGTAAGTTTAGGTACACTTTTATTTTTCTCTTTTATCCTATTATTTCACTTAGATACAT